>JAODUO010001681.1:40000-57500 GCA_025642075.2 Ridgeia piscesae | reverse complement strand
ACCATTCTGTTCTCTCTCACAGACCTCTCACCATTCTGTTCTCTCTCACAGACCTCTCACCATTCTGTTCTCTCTCACAGACCTCTCACCATTCTGTTCTCTCTCACAGACCTCTCACCATTCTGTTCTCTCTCACAGACCTCTCACCATTCTGTTCTCTCTCACAGACCTCTCACCATTCTGTTCTCTCTCACAGACCTCTCACCATTCTGTTCTCTCACACACCTCTCACCATTCTGTTCTCTCTCACAGACCTCTCACCATTCTGTTCTCTCTCACAGACCTCTCACCATTCTGTTCTCTCTCACAGACCTCTCACCATTCAGATCTCTCTCACAGACCTCTCACCATTCTGTTCTCTCTCACAGACCTCTCACCATTCTGTTCTCTCTTACAGACCTCTCACCATTCTGTTCTCTCTCACAGACCTCTCACCATTCTGTTCTCTCACAGACCTCTCACCACTCTATTCTCTCTCACAGACCTCTCACCATTCAGATCTCTCTCACAGACCTCTCACCATTCTGTTCTCTCTCACAGACCTCTCACCATTCAGATCTCTCTCACAGACCTCTCACCATTCTGTTCTCTCTCACAGACCTCTCACCATTCTGTTCTCTCTCACAGACCTCTCACCATTCAGATCTCTCTCACAGACCTCTCACCATTCTGTTCTCTCTCACAGACCTCTCACCATTCTGTTCTCTCTCACAGACCTCTCACCATTCTGTTCTCTCTCACAGACCTCTCACCATTCTGTTCTCTCACAGACCTCTCACCATTCTGTTCTCTCTCACAGACCTCTCACCATTCTGTTCTCTCTCACAGACCTCTCACCATTCTGTTCTCTCTCACAGACCTCTCACCATTCTGTTCTCTCACAGACCTCTCACCATTCTGTTCTCTCTCACAGACCTCTCACCATTCTGTTCTCTCTCACAGACCTCTCACCATTCTGTTCTCTCTCACAGACCTCTCACCATTCTGTTCTCTCTCACAGACCTCTCACCATTCTGTTCTCTCTCACAGACCTCTCACCATCCTGTTCTCTCTCACAGATCTCTCACCATTCTGTTCTCAAACACAGACTTCTCACCATTCTGTTCTCAAACACAGCCCTCTCAGTATTCTGGGCTCTGCTTCTTCGCAATGGTGTCATCACAAGTCTTTTCTGGGACGGTGTCTTAGACCTTCTTCCGGTCCACAAATCCCATTTCCACCTTCATCTCCAACGACGTCTCCACCGGCCGTCGTGATAACAATGCAGCGTCGGTCTTTCATCTGTCCTTTCTGAGTCCACGTTATTCTTCGCCCAATTCTTGCTTCACATTCTTTCGAAGCATGTCCTACAGGACCCTCTCTAGCAGTTTAGTGATTTTACTTTGAATTGTGAAGCCCCTGTACCTCCGCAGCCTGCACATCTCCCTCACTCTTCCAAATAGCCCATCTCCTAATTTTAGTGATATATCAAATTTATGCAACACCCAAGTAGAACTAATATCTGTTATCTTTTTTTTTAATTAACATATACTAGATACAAATTTCAAACAGGGTGATAGAGTCGGCAATAATAGATGATATTATCTACATGTCACGATATGTTTGCGTGAAAAAAGAATAACCATCCACTATAAAATTATATTTGTCTTACAAATGTAATAAGGATGGATGACATAGGAACTGTACCGATATTTGTACTAACATATTTACTGACTGGCTTCTTTATTTGCGTCCAGAGTGTGGGCACGGAAAAATTCCCGGCTGGGTGTATCGGTGTTGCGGCGGTGTTCCACGCGTCATTTCCAAGATGGCGGCCGACGAGACGTGTTGCGGGAAGAGTACTTTCAGACTGAACTCTGAACTGTGTTGTAAGGGCGCCGTGTTCGCATTGCACAAGGGACGCTTCTGCTGCGGGAACCAGCTGTACGCGACCAACGACCAGCGGTGTTGTAAGGGTCGGGTGGTAGCGAAAGAGGGAGACGGCCTGTGTTGACCTAGCCTTGGTTACCCAGGCTCCGTGAGGTGACAGCATTGTTTAGCCCCACACGAATAACATACAAATTAAATAAGGATACCTTTTTATCAAATAATGCTCTATTATAAAAACTATTCAAAATTAAACTTATATTAACACAAAATAAATAGAAATAAAAATTTGCAGTTGTTTATAAAAAATATAAATTACGGCAGGATTAACCAGTGTCCGTGAGGTGGCAGCATTGTATAGATCACGCGGATAAACAAACAAAAGCCGACTAAGTAACCAGACTGTCTTCTCGGCGTAGTTCCGCAGCTGACCGACAGTCGGTTAAGCGATACTAGTGTTGACATTATCAATCAATTGCGCCGATTGGACGTTTGTGAATACCTTGAAGTGTGTTTATTATATTGAACGATGTTATATACGCTTACATAATTTGTGCCATTGTTATGTGTTGACATTAGCGACAATTGTGGTTTCAATTTTCTGTGTCACATCGCGCGGCATGGCGGTGTGTGATGTCTTTTGAAGCACCGGACTGTCGATCGTGAAGCGGTCTACTAGTCCATCTCTAGCTACTTCGAAACCCAAACATGGTGCAGGCCTTCTACGGGAAGTTCGTCGTGAAGTTATATGAATCAACAGCGTGGCTGGAGGACACAGTGGAAGTTGAAGTGTGTTTACGTCGACTTGTGCCGCTTTTTCTTAAACAAACGAATATGACGGGGTGAATAGAGCTGAGTCATGGCAGGCTACTATTGGCCTGTAAAATGTAAATAGAATATCTATGCATGTGCCAATGCAAGCATGCCGTGTATACAAAATATACGACGTCACGTGATTAAAAGAACACACAATTGTACATCGCCATTATAGCGATATTTCACACACACACACACACACACACACACACACACACACACACACACACACACACACACACACACACACACACACACACACACACACACACACACACACACACACACACACACACACACACACACACACACACACACACACACACACACACACCTCTCTCTCTCTCTCTCTCTCTCTCTCTCTCTCTAACAGTGAAAGTGAGGTTCACCGATGACCTCTAAATGCACCCATCCAAGAGGTTGACCTAAAACCTCCAACCGCACCCTATTTGAGGTAGAGACGGGAGGGTGACGTTCATCTCAAAGAAACACCTTATATGCACACGACAATGCCCCCTTGCAAACACTCCAAGCAAAACTGGGAAGTAGCACCTCCATATGCCCTCTCCACCTGTCCCTAAATGTTACTTCAAAATATGTGGGTTATATATACTTATTTCCAATTCAGTCGGTCGCAACCAACACGAAACACACGCGCTCTCCAGCACGGGTTCGTTTTACGGCACACTGGGACGTCTGCTATTTACCCCAAGTTCAGATTTACCTCATTGCACGCGCACTGCACAGGAGTGTGTGTATGTGTGTCAACGACCACGACGACACTCAACCTACATACGTAGTCATAGTCAATCGTGGTAACGTTGCGCTGCATCGCAGCCGTGTCACATTGCTAATTGCGTCTCACAGTGTCGTCTGCATGTTTGAAGTAGTGATTGTTTGAGTGCTTACTCAAACAATCACTACTGCAACTAAGCAGATGACACTGCTCTTGTCGGTTTGCTATCTAACGACGAAACAGACTACAGAAGTGACATAGATCACTGTGTGTCATGGTGTGTGGCCAACTGCTTCGTATTAAATGCTATCAAAACCAAGGAAAGTGTAAGAGACTTCCGATCAGGTGTACATCACCCCAACTCTGTCAACACCAATGGGCAAAATGTCGAAATTGTGCATTTTTATCAATATATTGGTACAACAATCGATGGCAAATTAAGGTAGAATGACAACACAGTGAATCTATATAAGAAAGGTCAGCAACCATTCTACTTCCTGAGAAAACTCAATGTCTTGCACATAGACAACACATTTTGTTTGTGTTCCACGATTTATTTGTGAAAAGTGTTATGACTTTCGGTCTCACTGGTGGGGTAACCTCTTAGTCAAAAACAGAGAAAAAATAAAACAGAATATATACAATTTCTTGCAAGATCGCTGGATGCTGTACACCCGATTCCAATATGGAATAATTATACAAATCAAGAACACTGCAAATGGCAACGAAAATCTGATCTGACCCCACCCACTTCTTACACGACCATTACGACATTCTCCCTCTGGAAGGAGATACAAAAAGCCAACTGTAAAAACACAACGTGCCCTCATTCCATCCTCCATCGAGTATTTGAACCAGCCATTGCAATGTTGTTTTAACAAATTTAGTTATTTATTTGATAATATTGTCATATTGTTTTTAGCATATTTATCCCAGTATTTGATCTATTTTTTACAACTGCCGATTACATATTTATTTATCTCTTTAATGCTGCCTATCCTCCTTAGCCTACAAGCTTCTTCATCCATCCATTGACGACTCACGCATTGTTTTACGATCACGAGTTTGCTTAATCCCTTGGTTTTGTCGCGCCACTGAGCTTGATCTTCGAGGATATTGGCGCAAAAGAAGTCATTACTATTATTATCGCTATGTGATTTAAATTATTGTGTTTTTCTGCATCGTCCAAAGTGCAAGATTCATATCCATTCTATGACTGGATAATAAAGTTATTATTATTATTATTATTATTATCATCATCATAGGTTTATAACTAAATTACGCAGCTGCAAAACAGCACAATTTGGCCGGAAATGTGTGATGTTTGGTGGTATAAACTATTAAAAGTGATTTTGAGAAATTGTTGTAACCTCTTTTTCAAAGGGAAATAAACAGCAACTGTTTGAGCCCAGACGTCTTAAAACGTTAATGCAACCTAATCAGTTAACATATTGATTACTTGTGTCCCATTCGATCCATATTCGGAAAAACACTCTTGTGCATGGACAAGTGGCATACTGCCAAACATTGCATTAAAAGTTACACCAACACAGTAAATTCGGCGATGAAATCGTTGCATTGACCGTCGGATATAGGCAGATCGCTACAGAGAACGGGATAACCAGCTGCGAAAATATCATTAAATATATTCAGAAAATTTATAATTTGGCTTTCTGAGCGAGGGAAACTAGAGCAATGTTACCAGTTCGAAGACACACACCTTTTACAGAGTAGAAACATGTGACGTCATGCTTTCGGTCGTAAATGGCTCGGCTGTATTGCTAGTTTAGAAGTATCTAGGCTTAACAAATGCTTTTTGTTTCGTGTTAACTTTAGTCGACATGATGAATCTAATTATGCTATTAAATCACACTGTATTTTAGGGAAACGCAAATATAAGTCTACTTGGTGCCCATCGACGTAATTTCAGTACGCGATTTGGAAGCCTTTTTATGTAAAACAAAAACAGAGATGCTATACTGTTGGGACTTAGACATGCCATAACAAACACTGAGGGCAAAGACAGAAATGCTTCTATTTGATTAGCATTGCATAGAATGTTTATTTTTGCATACTTAATTTTAATAGTGGTCTTCAGTTTACAATGGTCGTCAATAATACCAAAACCATTTCGCATTTATATTTCGTGTCCATTTACTCATCATAATGTTGATATGAATAACTTATTTTGGTAGGTAATTTAGTTTATGTTATAAGTATATAAGTGTATGTAGCAACTTCAAAAAATAAGACAAACACAACTCATCTCCATGTGTCCTGCTTGTATCAGATGAGCTAATGGCTACATTCAATAAATCTAAACCTAACTGATGTTATTACGTTAATGTAGCGACATAACATAACTAAAGATGGCGGGAACAACACAAGTAATGTTCGCGTCAAGATTGATAAACTGAAACTTGCAATAAAATACACCCACCCTTTCACTGCAAAGCAAATATACACAGAGGCACACAGGCAGTAGACACGCTGGACGGCTGGACATAATGCCCTTTAACCCTTACTTCGCTGTTTACACGGGGGTAGGTAGGTAGCCCATTGGCAATGTCACCCCTGCCACGAACGACAAACCTGGGGTCTCAAAAGCGCATTGTTTGTTTGCTTTTCTAACGGACTGACTCACAAACACTTCGCGAATTTCACGGAATCACGAAAACACTTCATCCCTTCTAGCACAGTCGCTCGTGTACACGACTACACGTCCCGGCCATCATTGGGTGCTGGACTGTTTAGCTCTGTCTTGCAGAATCTTGTACAGTCGACAAAGTGGGAAAATTATTTGGAAACATTTATAAAGCGTCATGTATCCGCTATCCGGGTTAAAAACCTGCTCAAAGGCGCTAACAAAAATAAAATGTGCTTCTACGAACTATTGGAGGCATTTTAAGGGGAAACGTCGGCATCGAACTTTATACATTAGTTTCCCATTCTGGGTCCAGTTCTGATATCTGTCACATTGTACCGTCACATTGTACTTGTCGCACTGTAGTGTCATACTGTAATGTCACACTGAACTGTCACACTGAACTGTCACATTGTACTGTCACATTGTACTGTCACATTGTACTTGTCGCACTGTAGTGTCATACTGTACTGTCACACTGAACTGTCACACTGAACTGTCACATTGTACTGTCACATTGTACTGTCACATTGTACTTGTCGCACTGTAGTGTCATACTGTACTGTCACACTGAACTGTCACACTGAACTGTCACACTGTACTGTCACATTGTACTGTCACATTGTACTTGTCGCACTGTAGTGTCATACTGTACTGTCACACTGTACTGTCACACTGAACTGTCACATTGTACTGTCACATTGCATGCGTTTGCGTAGTGTGTACACGTGACAACAATGTGCGTAATACAAACTGCGTATGTTTCGCATAAGCCATTTTGTTAATTGTGTCGTCTGACCACAGAGCAGCCGTCCTACGTGATTCTTGTATTTGGTGACACCAGCCGGCCACTCCCGGAACTAGCTGTCTTTGTCAGGCTCAAAGTGCTCGTTATTGATACACTGGCACATTCGGTGGTAAACGTAGCACATGGCCAATGTCTCTCTCTACCTCTCTCCCTCTCTCCCTCCCTCTCTCTCCTCCCTCCCTCTCTCTCTCTCTCTCCCTCCCTCCCTCCCTCCCTCCCTCCCTCTCTCCTCCCTCTCTCTCCCTCTCTCTCTCCCTCCCTCCCTCCCTCCCTCCCTCCTCCCTCCCTCCCTCTCTCTCCCTCTCTCTCTCCCTCTCTCTCCTCCCTCTCTCTCCCCCTCTCTCTCTCCTCCCCTCTCTCTCTCTCTCTCCCTCCTCTCTCTCTCCCTCCTCTCTCTCTCCCTCCTCTCTCTCTCCCTCTCTCTCTCTCCCTCTCTCCTCTCTCTCCCTCCCCTCTCTCCCTCCCTCCCTCTCTCTCTCTCTCCCTCCTCCCTCTCTCTCCCCTCCCTCTCTCTCCTCCCTCTCTCTCCCTCTCTCTCCTCCCTCTCTCTCTCTCCCTCCCTCTCCCTCTCTCTCTCCCCCTCCCTCTCTCTCTCTCACTCTCCCTCCCTCTCTCTCTCTCGCTCACTGACTCTCTCCCTCGCTCACTGACTCTCTCCTCTCCTCTCCCTCTCTCCTCTCTCCCTCTCTCCCTCTCTCCCTCTCTCCCTCTCTCCCTCTCTCCTCTCTCCCTCTCCTTCTTCTATCGTGGGCACGAAATCAAGGAACAACACGAATTCTTCCATCATATGTCCGAGCTAATCTGTTTCCAAAGATTGTACATGTTTCTACATGTCTTCGTCTGTTTCACCTATTGTAGAAACAATTAATTAAGTAGCTGTGGTATGCGCTTTACATTATTAGATAACCTGGGTGGTGGTTATTTTGTGGACCTTCATTGATATATCACGTGACTTCTCTGTTGATATCCATATGCACATGAAATAACTAGACGTTTCATTGAAAATAGAGTACCGTTTTATTTGATGGTATTGGTTTTGAGACTACTGCTTCAAACCACGCATTAATGGACAATTTATGTTGTCGCTCACTATTGTGCACATGAACACTACATTTAAGCAGAATACTCTTAGCGTAAGGGTCACACTATCATTTGTTCTATAGCACATGACACAACAACAGCACCTATAGCACATAACATAACAACAGCACCTATAGCACATGACGCAAAAACAGCACCTATAGCACATGACACAACAACAGCACCTATAGCACATGACACAACAACAGCACCTATAGCACATGACACAACAACAGCACCTATAGCACATGACGCAACAACAGCACCTATAGCACATGACACAACAACAGCACCTATAGCACATGACGCAACAACAGCACCTATAGCACATGACACAAAAACAGCACCTATAGCACATGACGCAACAACAGCACCTATAGCACATGACACAAAAACAGCACCTATAGCACATGACCAACAACAGCACTATAGCACATGACACAACAACAGCACCTATAGCACATGACACAACAACAGCATCTATAGCACATGACACAACAACAGCACCTATAGCACATGACGCAACAACAGCACCTATAGTACATGACACAAAAACAGCACCTATAGCACATGACACAACAACTGCACACTTCTTGACAGAAAATATACAGTAAATAATGACATCTTATGTTAACTATAACATTGCAATTTATGTTTGATAACATTGTTTTAGTTAATAACATTATATTTTGACCTGATGGCATTGGAAATAAATTCAAAAGCTATCGATGTTTGATTTAAAACTGATTATTTAGTAAATAGGTATGTATTTGTGTGTGTGTGTGTGTGTGTGTGTGTGTGTGTGTGTGTGTGTGTGTGTGTGTGTGTGTGTGTGTGTGTGTGTGTTGTGTGTGTGTGTGTGTGTGTGTGTGTGTGTGTGTGTGTGTGTGTGTGTGTGTGTGTGTGTGTGTGTGTGTGTGTGTGTGTGTGTGTGTGTGTGTGTGTGTGTGTGTGTGTGTGTGTGTGTGTGTGTGTGTAACAATAGTGTATAGTGGCGCACGAATTGATGTTTCTATAAGATTTAGCTATCTCTCGCATACATTAACTCGGTAGGTCGAGTGGCTGTTTGTCGTGGCGTGTGTTGGCCGCCGTCCCGGTATGAGGACACACGGCCAATCGTGGAATGCAGCGACTGCTCACCCGCGGGTAAAGGTTACACTAACCTCTGCGCCCACCTGTTTCAAACACACCACATGCGGCACGACGTGGCAACTCGCCTTTCAAACACTCCACGACCTGTTTCTCCGTAGAAACGCGAACTAGTTTACGATCGTGTTACCGGTTTCTTTAAAAAGCTTACGTTTCCTAATACGTAATGCTAATAACAATTCGCAGTATATGTCTGCGCCATAAATCTGGCAAATGTAGCCATACAAAGCGCAGTAAACAATAGGTCTACTAAAGTTGTAAACATTAGAATAGAAACGAGATGTTTATATCAAAAAAAGTATTCTCGAATAAAGAAATAATAATAATGATAATAAAACTAAAATAATAATTCGAATAAATACTAGAATACTATACTGCAAGTTAAAACAAATAAATTACAAAACATTAACAAATGGGTACTAATAATACATAAGTTGGCTTTAGCTATATCGGATATATTACGTGCACAAGTGATACACCGTTTGTGCTGAAGCTGTACAGAAGGTCTTACTGTGTAAAAAATAATTTTTTCCTCACCCCCGTTTCTATGGTAACAAATAAAATGGTCACCAAATTATAGACATCTAAACATTATAACACTCCAGCTCTAAACATGATTCGGTGATCTGGTTTGGTTTGCTATGTTATATTATAACGTGTATTCTTCATAATCTTTATAAAACCACTTCGTATTTTTAATATTTATTATTTTATTTATAATTTTCAAAACATTTCAATTGTAAATGCAACTGTCGATACATATATGTATATTACTCCAAAGATAAAGCATAAAATCAAAACGTATTTATACAAATTGTGGAGAATATTTAGAAGGACACACTAATTCAAAACAAGTGAAATCTGGTCTTTTTTTATTTCTGGACTGTTGTAAGTTTATGTTGCCAAAAAATGTCGGTTTCTGCAACATCCGTCAAAGATTTCCTCCGTGAATAAAAGTGATTTAACGGTATCAAGTTATATTTAAAGGTACCTTTATTATTTATATAAACATACAAAAGGTACTGGAATATGGACGAAACATATTTTGAATATTTTGTCAAAAGCCACTATTTTAGCTTCCATACCGAAGTGGTACTTCGGAATTAATGCGAGAGGTAAGAGAACTCTCTACGTTACAGAAGTTGTGTATATTTTTCAATTACACCTTAAGGTAAGAGAAATATAGATTTTTATGGGAACAATATGAACAACTTCTACGAATAAAAAACAAGCCCAATGTCTATCACATAAACTCCCGTGAAGTCGCGTTAACAAATACATACATAATTTTACCATTGTTAGTTTGTTTTCCATTCGTTTTCTTTGGCGAGTATTTAAACAAATCAATGTTTTGTCTTTTAAAAATAAAAATGTGTGCATGCCTAATAAATAGATCCATAATGTATGAATAGGTAAACATTTAAATAGTACTTTCTACAAAATGACCGACGACTCATAGGAGACTACTTATAAACAAAGACTACACAATTGTAATAGTACATTTACACCTTTTAACTGCTATACACGAATACGAGGAAGCTGTCCTGTCACAATTCCACGAGTTACTGATCGCATAGATTAACACGATGGACTGTTTATGTCCCAGTTATGTGAGTGTTTCTGTAAATGTAGTATATCCTGCCAACTCGAGACAATTAAACTTTGCTGCACTAAAAACGAACCGTACTAAAAACAAAACGTAGTCAACAGTGAGAGACCCAACCCTCCCTCCACGGAGCCTTTTACTCCGCATGAACTACACAACTCCGACCACCATTCTAGAATGATCCTTTCCTCTAAACCGACCACACCCAGGCACGTCGACGCAGTAACACACACTGGCAGAATAAATGCCAGTACATAGGCCGACGTGTCAGAAGTCAGGTAGGCTTGTTGTTCAAATTGGCCAACGTCTCAACATTCAACTAAAACTTGACTTTCGATGGCGCTTTACCGCCCGCGTTCGTGAACAAACAGACACGTCGGGGTCCCGACAATGTTTCTTTTGAAGCAGTTCCCAGAAGTATTGACTCTATGTGTCGACTGCATCGCACACATTTCCCCTTTGTCTATAAGAGCAGCAGTCATCACAGTAAGTGGCACAGCTCGATTGATTGTTTACTGAGATCAAGCGGAACGACAGAGCAACCGACAATGTAAGTAGACGATGATTTGTTTTATCTCAGATGAAAGAAAAGTCGGATGGGAAGGAAGTGAAGCAGGGGGTGAATTTCCTCAACTTTGAAGGAATGGTTACAAAAGAAGGGCGTTCGGTGGAGGGAATCAAGCAATGCTGGATAAAGAGGGAAGGGTTGTGCGAAGGAGGACTGTCGGAGTCGGGATAGGCAGAACGAATGAGACAGACTGACACATTGCGACATTTGCGAGAACAGCTTTGCCCGGATGATTCCCAGACATTACGTAGATGTAAGGAACATGAAAGCCACGTGGAAAGAGATTGGGATGAAGTTCCACTTAACGGATGAAACTGTTACAAGTCGTGTGTTGTGGACAAGTGACGGTGTGCGGCTTGAAGGGAGCCCGAGAGAGGACGTGTGATGACAGAGTGAAGACGTGTGATGACAGAGTGAGGACGTGTGATGACAGAGTGAAGACGCGTGATGACAGAGTGAAGACGTGTGATGACAGAGTGAAGACGCGTGATGACAGAGTGAAGACGTGTGATGACAGAGTGAAGACGTGTGATGACAGAGTGAGGACGTGTGATGACAGAGTGAAGACGTGTGATGACAGAGAGAGGACGTGTGATGACAGAGTGAGGACGTGTGATGACATAGTGAAGACGTGTGATGACATAGTGAAGACGTGTGATGACATAGTGAAGACGCGTGATGACATAGTGAAGACGCGTGATGACAGAGTGAAGACGTGTGATGACATAGTGAGGACGTATGATGACATAGTGAGGACGTGTGATGACATAGTGAGGACGTGTGATGACATAGTGAAGACGTGTGATGACACAGTGAGGACGTGTGATGACATAGTGAAGACGTGTGATGACATAGTGAAGACGTGTGATGACATAGTGAAGACGTGTGATGACACAGTGAGGACGTGTGATGACAGAGTGAGGACGTGTGATGACAGAGTGAGGACGTGTGATGACAGAGTGAGGACGTGTGATGACAGAGTGAGGACGTGTGATGACAGAGTGAGGACGTGTGATGACAGAGTGAGGACGTGTAATGACAGAGAGAAGACGTGTGATGACAGAGTGAAGACGTGTGATGACAGAGTGAAGACGTGTGATGACAGAGTGAAGACGTGTGATGACAGAGTGTGGACGCGTGATGACAGAGTGAAGACGTGTAATGACAGAGTGAAGACGTGTGATGACAGAGTGAGGCTGCATGTAGAAGGGCATGCTGCAACTATGGTGGACACGTTGTGATCACAGCGATATACAAGCAATACGTGGACAGAGATGCACGTGGAGAAAGACAGAGAGAGAGAGAAAGAGAGAGAGAGAGAGAGAGAGAGAGAGAGAGAGAGAGAGAGAGAGAGAGAGGGAGGGAGAGAGAGATGAAAGAGAGGAGAGGAGGGAGGAGAGAGAGAGAGAAAAATGGCTGCTGACAGGGAGAAGGAGCGTCAGTACGCAATACAATAACTTCTCATCCCGACTCTTCCATAAAGGGAACATCGCGAGACACCAAAACATAAAGAGGAAAGTATATCAAGCTTATTTTTGAACCACTGACTGCGCTCGAGACCAACAGCATTTCATTAATATTTACACCAGACAGCTACTCTAGCAACGCAAACTTGAATTGAATCGACGGTATTTGTACACGTATATCCGTTAGTTCAGAACCGGAAGATGATTCGTAGAATCAACAAACGTGTCGGAACTGATATGTTCAGTTTTAAATAATTGTATTCCGCATATTAACATGTTAGCTACACCATCAACTATTGGCAATGCATCTCCGTCTTATTTGATATCTTCCTCTGTTTATTCTACCACCATGTCTCTGTTGTCGTTCCTTCTTTGTCGGTCTCTCTCCATTTGCTCTCGTCAGATGTCAGCCTCATTCTGTCTGCTCGTTACTATTTCATTTTAAGGTAATAATTTGTCATCTATGCTTTGACAAGGAAACCAAATATCATGCAGCATGTCACGGAGAATGAAATCATAAGATGCTGAAACCAATCACTTGTTTTTACAGGTATAAATTCGTCGTCTTGGTGTTGGTGGTGACGGTTTGTTTCCACGCGGGAGTTGAAGCCTTCCCTGGGTGGATAAGTAAGTTTCAAATTCAGTAATCGAAGGCAAGGCAAACTTGTGATTAGACGGTCTGGTCATTAAATGGAACCAAAGGTATTACTGTGTACCAAGCATCTAAAAGAGTTAAACATTAATACAAAGTAACCATCTACAGCTAAGATAAAAATTTGCGTTCCAGCCCTTCATTACGAAAATCTTTTTGAAATCCGCTACCATCAGTTATGCGGGGTGCAACGTCAATTCAAATTACAGAACATGTTTGTGGACTGTATTTTCAGGGTTAAAATGAGTCGCGCTTACAACAAAGACTCCAATATTATCAAATAATATATTAAAGTTTCTTACGAAAGAGTAAATGTATCAGGTGTTCTCCGTATTTTCCCGCACTTCGGTTGGTGGAAGTAAACAGTTTACAAACCACAACTTCAGCAAGCAGGACAACTGCAAATGCAAACTTATTTGGCTAACCAAACAAATCGTTATAACTTTCAAGCAATGTGTTGAGAAACACGGTTGTGTTTCAGAATGCGGCGGCGGACAGATACCTGCATTCCTCTTCCGCTGTTGCGGCGGGATTCCCTACGACGCCACCCACATGGACGGACGGTCGTGTTGTGGAAAGCACACCTACTTCATGGAGAAGGAAGTGTGCTGTGACGAAGTGATTGTGAAAAGAATAGAAGGCAAGAACTGTTGCGGTAAGGTCTTGTACGAGCAGGCGACAGAGCGCTGCTGTAAAGACCAAGTGGTAGCGAAAACAGCCGGCAACGCGTCGGACGAATGCTGAACGATGTAAATATGTACAACAGAGACATTGCAGTTATTTATTTTAAATGTACGCGTGCATTGGTGTAATGCACAAAGGTTGTATGTGTAATGTAGTGTGTACATATGTTCAATTCGTCGAGAAGTGGTTTTTGTGTTAACCACTGTGGTAGATATAGGTACGTGTGTTGTCATGACGACGGTTAATTACTCAAGTAATCCGTCTACATATATTATGATGTTTGTCAACTGTTATAAAGGCCGCGATTATAAAACTTCGATCTCCACGGCTACGATATGCATTGAATGTCATTATAAATAATTATGCAACAACGCAAAATGCGAATATTGCACAAACAACACCAATGATGGTGGTTACAGATAACGTGGATGATATGAGAACGCATTACATCACTTTTGTGCTTCTAAAATTATCACTTAGAAGCAATGTTTGTATATTCATTCGTTCGTTCGCGTTTGTGTGAGACGCGTGCGTGTGTGTGTGCATGCGTGCGTGGTGCGTGCTCAAGCGCTTGCGTGTTTGGCGAGTTGTGTAAGTAAGTACGTGCGTGCGTGTGTGAGTGCGTGTGTGTACCTGGAATGTTCGAGTTGTGGCAAGGAAGTGAAAAAGTGTACGTGTTATTATGATGTTATGTATTAAACAGCCTAAGTGTTGTTTTAAGACCTACCTGTTATTGTAACGATTCTGACTTGACTTAATAAACATACATGATATGAAGTTACGTTGTATTTACGTTGTATATGTTATTGCTGCTAACGTCGCAGCCAAAGGCTGGAGACAGTTTTCACAATTATATTTTGTCTTCTCTAATGTGATGGCGTCATGAAGCTATGTACTGCTTTCATAACCAGGATCTGCTAGGCTTCGAATAATCGTTTTCGTTTTGGTCAATAAATATATAAGTTAAGAAATTATAGAAACATCCGTCTCTTGTCAGACCATTTAACCAATTTAACAAGCCCCACTTTTAATTTTTTATTTGCAACATTCCATAAAGTGACCTTTTTCACAATCACACATACGCATGCAAGCAAGTACGCAAATACCTGCAAATATATATATATATATATATATATATATATATATATATATATATATATGATATGTATGTATGCATATATATATATATATATATATATATATATATATATATATATCAGCTTTGACTTCACTTGTCTGCTTGCCCCCGACAACTGGATTTCTCCCCGGACAAGTGAAATTGTATATACACATAACGCAGATAGTGCGTACCGCTGTACCCAGACCCAACCACCCCCACCTCAAACCCTCACACCCCTACACCATCACACCCTACACACACCCACACCCTCACACCATCACACCCTACACACCCCCACACCCTCACACCAAGAAGGTATATCGTAGCGCAATGAGAATCACCCCGAGTGTGCCGACGAGCAGGAACAAGTAGAAGAACATCCGGTCACAGATCATGGCGAGCAGCGCCCACTGCAGGTGCAGCGTCTCCACCTGCGCCTCGCCCGTGCGGTAGGTCGCCAACTTCTTCAACTGCGTGAGTATCTTCTGTTGCGTCGCGAGGTATTCGCCGCCGAGGGCGGAGTCCTCCTCGACCGACGTAACGACCGACCGCAAACGCTCGTCCAGGTTGCCCGACATCTGCACGCGCACCGCAGTCTGGATCACCACGACGCCGTTCAGCAGCAACGTCCGGTTCCGCGCCACCTGCGCATGGCATAGCCTCGGTTACCCAGGCGCCATGAGGTGGCCGCCATTTCGTTTTGAAGCCCCTCACTACCGTCTGGGGTATTTACGCTATGCGTTTGTGACCGCCGGGGCGGCCTTATCACAGCATAGGATAGATACGCCGATTGTCTGTCAGGCCGAATTTGATATATAAGGATACCTTTTTTATCAGATAATACTATATTATAAGCAATATTCAAAATAATTTTTTGGCTGAAACTTGTCTCACACAAAATAAACACAAATGATTTGTTTTCATATTTTTCTACTTGTTATTTCGTGTGTAGATGTTGTATAACTTAATTTCGGTATCAAAAGCATACATACTATATAAACAGTAATTTTTATTATACGCATAAATTAATGAATCCAAAACAGTGATGCCGTCTGACGGCTTCGAGCAGCGACACTACATAACGGTTACATAAGCAAAGCGTATGTCTCACTAGATTATCTTCTCGGGGAAGTTTAGCAGCCAAGTGAGAGTCGGCTAAGCGAGACTACGAATGACCGGAAGTGGGAATTATATGCGACGTTGCGCGCGCAAGATGCTGTGCAACTTAACGGAAAGATCGCTATGCTCCTGGATGGTGACGACAGGTCAATTTAGAAAAATGAAAAATGGCACACTACACCAGACGAAATATAATTTTCTCAACTAGCCACCTTCATCGTGTCTTACACTTGTTAGCAGTGTTATATAAAGTATACTAAAAGGGCTAGAATAGCATGAGCCAAATAACACAACTAAGGCTCGTTGGAAATGGAAACGTTGCGGCGAAATGTGAACATTGCTGTACGTATAAAGGATTACGTTGCGCAACCACTAAGCATCACTTTGGTAGCGGACCTCGGCTTCTGAGGTGCAGTCGATATGCCAGGGACCTTCCGACTGAAACCGCGTGAGACTGGAGGACTGCGTAAAGAGAAGTTTTAGAAAGACACAGGACGTATGAATGAAGACGCAGGCCAACTATTCCACAGTCTGCTTTCGTTTAAGGTGAAACTGCAAAAAAAAATACAGAATCAAACACTGTGTGCCCAGTGACGCACTTACCTTTTGTTCTCGTTTCTTGAACTTGGCGACTGTCCTCAACAAATCAATCCATCTAGCAACTCGGCCGAACATGAGTTGACGCATGCGCGTTGACACCGGCGAGCCGAAGTTGCTCCGGAAGTGGATGTGTACGACGGACACGTTGAGCAGCGTCGACAGTGTCAACAGCAGCTGCACCATTATGTTGCATTGCACTGGTGACAAATAAATAGTGTCACAATGTTACCACAGTGTTAACGCAATACCACCACAGCGTATTCACATTGTCGTGGGAGTGTCACTATAGTGATAGCGTCATCGCTGTCACTAACATGTCACAGCTGTTTCCACATTATAGCCGATATCACGATAATGTCACCACAGTGTAACCACAGTGTCATCGAAATGATACCACATTGTCACAGTGTGTGTATGTGTGCATGTGTGCATGTGTGCATGTGCATGGGTGCGTGTATGTGTGTGCGTGTGTGCGTGTGTGCGTGTGTGCGTGTGTGCGTGTGTGCGTGTGTGCGTGTGTGCGTGTGTGTTCGTGTGTGTTCGGTGTGCGTGTGTTCGTGTGTGTTCGTGTGTGTTCGTGTGTGTT
>JAODUO010001681.1:0-35000 GCA_025642075.2 Ridgeia piscesae | reverse complement strand
GCATTGCCAGTTACTCCGATCTACTAATACCAGACGAATGACAAACTAACAATGACAAACGAACATTGACGTCAGATGTCTTACCATCCGGAGCCAGGCGACAGACCGCAGCGACAACACAGTCTCCACCTGCGAAACGACGAACAACACGATTTTATTTAAAATGTACATTAAATGTAATATGTAAATTAAGTTTACGCAGTAAAGATCAAATGTAAAATGATAATCGTAAAGATATCGATAAATAAACAAAGCTTCTAAATATCATAATATATAGCGTAAACTTGTCAACACTACATTAATAGATTAAATAAAGTAATACATCAATAATAAAATAGACTAATTAAAAACAAAGTAAAATACTAAAATAATTATAGAAACTATAGTTATGGTTCCGATACATTCAGTATATTACACACTATAAATAGTGTATAAACGCGGCTTTAAACATATTTGATTTTAAATTAGATTTGAAAAAATCAATTGAGCCCAGACCAGTAGATCTTTCCATAGACTAGCATCTGTGCTGTGACGTATGTCTCTGCCATGAAGTACAGTCGGTAGTAACGGTCTGCGTTATACTTAAAGCGACATGATCAGTTCGTGGCTTTTTATTGTTATTGCAAAATCATGTTAATCAGTATAGGTTATAACTATTGTACCGTCCAGGGCCCAGTTTCATGGGGCGTACTTAAGACGTCGTAGCGGGCAATAACCCGTCGGAAGCCTAAAACGTCGTAACGTTGCGCTAGTTGCGTTTCACGAGTCTGCTCCATAGTTGCACTTAGCTGCACCATGTATTAATTTTAGTAGGCGTAACTTTACGCTAGTTGAAATATTTACGATATGCTCCCGAAGTTGAAATGTGTACGGTATGCTCCCGACACGCCCACTCTGAACATAATTATGTTTAACGTTTACACTGGATATCCTTTACATTTTTCATAGCTTCCCATTTGCTATACAATCGACAAAGGCGGCATAATAAGTATAATAGGTATAATAAGCTATAATAGGTATAATTTATACCGTATAACATGATTTTACAATAAAAATAAAAAGCCACGAACGGACCATGTCGCTTTAATATACGAGATATGTTCGTATTGAATGAGGCATCCATTCAAAAGCAGAAGATCAGCAGCCAGCGTGGACGCTGCAGCACTAGTCTACACTCACCAGGTCGATGATGCGGAAGAGGGTGAAGTCGAGTTTGACTTTTAGGGGCCCACCCCCTTCACCAAACGGTTTTAGATGACGTGTTGTGTTCCCGACGGAGTTCAGGAAAAGACGGTCAATGACGCCCTCGCCAACGACTCCTGCAACGTAACAAATGTGTGTGTGTGTGTGTGTGTGTGTGTGTGTGTGTGTGTGTGTGTGTGTGTGTGTGTGTGTGTGTGTGTGTGTGTGTGTGTGTGTGTGTGTGTGTGTGTGTGTGTGTGTGATGCGTGCGTGCGTGTGTGAGTATGTGTATGGGTGTGTGTGGGGGTGTATGTGTGTGGGGGTGAGTTGTGTGTGTGTTTGAGGGGGTGAGTGTGTTTGTGTGTGTGGGGGGATGAGTGTGTGTGGGGGTGTATGTGAGACTGAGTGTGTGTGTGCGTATGTGGAAGGGGGTGATTGTGTGTATGGGGGGGTGAGTGTGTGTGTGGTGTGTGGGGGTTTGTGTGTGTGTGTGTGTGTGTGTGTGTGTGTGTGTGTGTG
This sequence comes from Ridgeia piscesae, assembly GCA_025642075.2. Classification (NCBI taxonomy): domain Eukaryota; kingdom Metazoa; phylum Annelida; class Polychaeta; order Sabellida; family Siboglinidae; genus Ridgeia; species Ridgeia piscesae. The sequence goes on along the minus strand of JAODUO010001681.1, from coordinate 33,299 downwards.
TGTGTGTGTGTGTGTGTGTGTGTGTGTGTGTGTGTGTGTGTGTGTGTGTGTGTGTGTGTGTGTGTGTGTGTGTGTGTGTGTGTGTGTGTGTGTGTGTGTGTGTGTGTGTGTGTGTGTGTGTGCATGTCTGAATCGATGTTGGGCGTATTTTAGTAACTGTAGTGTTTTGTCCAGTGAAGATATTATTTACGATGTATATTTACCGGCACTACTGGCACCATTAACGACAGTTCCTGACTATATAAATCTATCTGACAGTGTACACTACTGTTGTTACCTTTCATGAAGACAACGGTTTGTATGCATATGTAATAAACCAACCAACAGCAGGTTTGCTTAAAACGCATATCCATTTTGTAATAATATATATATTGGCGCAATCAATGAATTCCCATAATGCTTTTATTCATGCTAGTTCCGCTACAACTGCGCATCCCCGCGCGCCAGGTGTCGCTGCTGCGCAGACAACGTCAGTACCAGGCAGATGTACCCCTGGCAGATCCTTTTGCCAAACTCCTCTTTTAAAGTTCAGCAAATGAAATCACTCATGATGAGTGTGGTCGTCCTCCGGTCATGTGACATAATTTTGGGTGATTTCATGTTCGGGTTACAGACACAACTATTCGAATACATACAACCGTTCAGTTGGTCGTGCAATTGTGGGGCGGGTCTTTATTTTGAAATTACTCATGGCACATCCCTTTGCAAAACTCCTCTTTTAGCATCACCCAATGGAATGAGGCACGAGGAGTGTGGTCGAGTGTCGTCGACCTCCGGCCATTTTATATAATGGTTACGTATTTCAGCCACATGTGTGCGAATGGGCCATTATATTGGGATTCCCACTAGTCGTGTGCCGGTCTTCAAATTTGAGCGTTCGCACGGCTGACGCTGTAGCGATTGGCGAAGTCAACTGCTGTAATCTTACAGTACGACTCCGCTCATTCCCACGGTTTACGGAGACGATCAGCCAGGGGTACTAGTGCGTCGGCAAGTGTAAAGGAAGCATATTTTTTGGTATAATCTTGGCAACAGGTTTTAAAGTCATCTAAATGGTATAGAGAACTTAAAAACCCTTGTTACCATTTTTCTATTTTGTCCCATATTGATATAGCGTCCATTTTAAACATGGCCGCCAAATTTAATTTCCCCGTAGGTTAATAACTGTTTCGTCTAGAGAAATAATTGTGGTATGTGGGTATATGTTCTATGGGACAAGGATTTAAAAGAACCATTTTTAAAATTTTCCGGCTTTCGCGTCCGCCATTTTAAAAGATGGCGGTCATCAATACAAATGTCACAATATTTCAATATTCAGTAATGTTGATGACATTAGATAGGTTGGTGGATAGCGATATCACCAATGTACATTTTACCTTCATTAACATTCATATATGCGCCATTTTTAAAGATGGCATCCTGCTCAGCCATTTACCCATATGTTAAGAACTAATCTAGAGCCAATAAAATTGATGGCAAGATGTAAGGTTTTTAGATATGGTTATTTAAATTGTGTTACTCTTAACCTTTATTGACTTTCAAATATCCGCCATTTTGTACTATCCGCCATTTTAAGATGGCGCCCGACCAAATCTCTATTATTATTATATCAATTTAAGAACTACGTGGTTTAGAGAGACCAAACGTTGATGTTAAAATACAACATTATTGGAAGTAATTATGTGTTAAGAGAGCCTGTTATCCCTATGTCTTTTGATCTATGTATCGTCGAACCTTGAAGCTGATGTGGAAATATAACTGTTTGGAGGCAACGATTTAAAGATGGCTCTTAGATATTCTATAAAACGGACAGAGTTAGCCAATTCAAGCATTGGTTTACTGATTTCAGATTATGTCATAGCATATTAAAAACTCCCAATATGTTCATCCACCCCACCCTCCCAGCTGAAAAACTGAACGAGTATTGAATTCTTGAGCTGATGTTTCCTTTGCTTGCACTGACAACAATCGACCACCATGCTGGTACTATTCAGGCTCCTAAGATTTGGGGATGATTGGGTCTAAGACTACATCCCGTGATCAAACATACGTCTGCACATGTGCTCGCCTTGTGTGTTCCAACCATGCATACGTGGGAGTTTGCTTAATCCTTGTTCGTATCTCAGTAATTTGAAAAGTACCACCAGACGTTTTTGACATGAGTAATGTAGAGCCACCCAGGACATAATGGTGTGCACAAGAACTCGTCACAGCCCTTGACCACTTCAGTGGACTGTTCTACTCCTTCTGCAAATCCAGCCAGTGCAGCAAGTACAGTTCGGAAGATGGAAGAAATGTTCTGAAGCTGGTACCCAATTGTGGCTCCCAGCGAAGAGCAGATAGATATCAATGTGTTGGGAGTATAGGTAGACTATTAATAGGTTTCTGCTTCCACAATATGTTGAATCATGCGACTGTCTGCTTCTTTGTGTATGCTCACACCTATAGACACAGGGCAGTCGGAGTTTGTCTTAACATCATTGCGTGTCACGGTCACTATATTCTCAGCAGTTCTCATGTCGAAGACATTTGTACCAGGTATAGAAGTCTGATGCACGTTGAATCATCTACTATGTTGGATCATATTCCCTTGGAATTGCCTCTGCACGGTGTTGATTCCTTCAGTGAGGATACTTTCGTATAACTGGCAAAGATAACCTTCACTTGGTCATGACATCGTGCTTTTGACTGGATGAGCTTATCATATGATTTGTCATCGTCTTTGTAGTTACTGAAGTTTTTGACAGCCACCAACACCTTGCAAGGCTGCAATTCCATCGACTGTGAGACAGCATCTCTATTGGATGTAATAGCTTATGGGGGTTGTGCCACTTTTGGCCTGCACAATATTCTCCAGAAACTGTTGCTTTGTTATTTGTTAGATGGCTCGATTTATTTGGCTCCATCAACATCCAGTTTCTGTATGCAAACTCTGTAGAAAAGTACTGATGTTGCCTTCAGAATCTCAATTTCTGAGCCATCTATCTGTTCCATATACTTTGCAGTTACACTACACTACAGTAAGATTTCCTTTGTCCTTTGTCATAGTAGTGCTTATCTTATGATTGTCAAGTGAAAAGGTTTTATGAAAGTTTCCAGAAGACAGTTTTCATGCATAAAAGCCAACATGCGCTTCACAATGCCGTGCAATTGCAGTGGATGTTGGATGGGGTTGGGGTGGGGGTGGGGGTGGATGAACATATTAGGAGTTTTCAATATGCTATGGCATAATTTTGAAATCAATAAACCAATGTTTGAATTGGCTAACTCTGTCCGTTTTAGAGAATATCTAAGAACGTTGCCTCCAAATCGTTGCCTCCAAACATCTATATTTCCACATCAGCTTCAAGGTTCGACGATACGTAGATCATAAGACATAGGGATAACAGGCTCTCATAAGATACATAAATACTACTGTTTATTGGGGCCATCTATTAGAATGACGGATAAGTCAAAAGTAGTACAACACATAATTATTTTTACAAAATGGCGGATATAACAAAATGGCGGATATTTGAAGGTCAATAAAGGTTAAAAGTAATACAATTAAAATAATCATATCTAAAAACCTTACATCTTGCCATCAATTTGTTTGCTCTAGAGTAGGTAGTTCTTAAGATATGGCCAAATGGCTGATCAGGACGCCATCTTTAAAAATGGCGCATATATGAATGTCAATGAAGGTAAAATGTACATTGGTGTAAATCGCAATCCACCAAGCTATCCAATGTCATCAAAATTACTTCTCAATGTGGTGTAGTTGTTGAGATATTATGGCATTTGTATTGACGACCGCCATCTTTACAAATGGCGGACGCGAAAGCCGAAAAATTCCAAAAATGGTTTATTTGAAATCCTACTACAATCTTTTCTCTAGATGAAACAGTTATTAACGTACGGCGAAATACAATTCGGCGGCCATTTTTAAAATGGCCGCTAAATCACAACGGGACCAAATAGAAAAAATGGCAACAAGGGTTTTTAAGTTCTATATAATATTTAGATGCTTTTAACACCTGTTGCCAAGATTATACCCAAAACATTACAAGACTGAAGTATTTGACATTTACAGATAGCGCAGCGCAAGGCAACGACCCCTGGCTAGCGAGGATGCGACCACACACTCGTGTTGTCGCATCCTCGCCTCCATCAAAACATGCTTCTGGTGAATTCATCAACCGCTTATGAAATGGGGAGTCGCAGTCTTTTGGGCTTTGGTAAATGCGCGTTATATATAGGCATTTTAGCGTTACCTGAAAGACGAATGAAGTTACGCCAATAATTAGCTTATTTATTTTAGATGTGAACCTTTAGTCAATGTTAGTTCTGTGCATGCCAACTCTTGCGTGTTCGGCGACTGAGAGCCAGGTTATTATTTTAGATCTCATATTATCGTTCATCTCAATATATCGTGGTCAGTTAGTGCATAATTTATTTAAAAACTGTAAACTGTTCATGAATTTGATTCAGTCCAACATTCAGTATTGTGTAACAATGTTTTATAGGCATCGCACAGACTGCGCGGTCGACACGCAGTACCTTCCTGTTCGACGAGGTTTGTGGTGCAGCGGCTGCGTTGGTCTTCTTTGAACTGTCCTTGGTGGTAGATACAGAATGGAATCGCATTAAAGCGACATGATCAGTTCGTGGCTTTTTATTGCAAAATCATGTTAATCAGTATAAGTTATAACTATTGTAGCGTCCTGACCGCCAATAAATGTTTTATCGAAACAGAACTGACTTCGTAATGTTAAACGTCGAATGTTTATAAGAATCCCGACGCTGTCACTCAAATCGCCGCGAGTGACACCCACCCTTTGACCTTTACCAACTGGGAGCCGTGCACCTGGCTGGGTGTGGCGTTAGTGGCGTCAACTTGTGTTCACGTGATACTGCATCGCGTGATCATGCATTTCCTTCTGGGCTTTTAGCCACGCCTACAACGGTTTCGAAAACGCGTCGTGGTCGATGTGTACACAGAGTTAAGCGCCCTTACTGCGTCTATTTTCAACCCCTAAATGGTACATGAAAACATATTTTGACTGTCTTTACGCTATAATAGGTATAATTTACTCCGTATAACATGATTTTGCAATACAAATAAAAAGCCACGAACGGACAATGTCGCTTTAAATATGAACGTAACATTTAAATATCAACATATCTTAAATATTGAACATATTCAAATTAGCTACTTTTTAGTCATTATCTGAAGCTAAGATAATTACATCTATCACAAAAGTCAACAGCATAAGCAAAGTGAACTGGTGGCATCAGAAGATCTTATATATATATATATATATATATATATATATATATATATATATATATATATATATATATATATATATATATATATATATATTGTTACTTTTTGGAGTACTTGTTACAGCGCTGCCATCGGCATAAGAAAACATACAGCAATGGAACCGGAACCTAAACGTATTTAAATTTAATGTGCGCACCGATTGTTTGAGGATCGCTCAACATGCTCCTGAGAATTGCCGAGTATGCTTTTGAGGAATATTCGGTGTCCTTAGTCATAATTACTGGATACTGCGCTATATAAGAACTTACCTTTATATATATACACTGTACATTTATTTATAATTAGACAAAATAACGGCACCGGTTATAACGATTGTAAGTTGGTCAATGCCCGGTGTGCGTATTGAGATACGGTGTTGCGCTTACATTTTCCTGGTCGTTATAATCTTTCCCATTGACGTTTCTGCGTCATAAAAAATCATAAATTTGCAGCGAAATAACATTTTTTTATAAATGCCACGGGCTGTTCGTTAACTCTCCTGTGATGGTTACTGTGAAGAGTTGCTTAAAATGTCGTTCAATACAATAACATATTACATTTATTTAAATCACTGTCACGGATTAAGGCGCACTGCAGTCACGTGATTTACGCCTGCTATCAAAACATGACTCAAAACTTGTTTGCCTCGTGTTAATTTGCGACAAATAACTTTGCTGGGAGGTTATACACATCCTAACGAACAACCCGTAGTATTTATACCATAAATGCCTTGTTCTTTCGCAGCACATTGATGATTTTACATTTATCGCGCATGCGCAGAAACGTTAATCGGAACGTTTATAACGCCGGAAAAAATGTAAGCGTTACAACGGTAACTAAGTCCGTGCCAAGTGGAGATCCCACTAGGCGCGGAATAGTCGCACGTGAAGACGAAGAACACGACTGTGTACTGACATTAAGAATCCGCCAAATAGGAAAAGATAATCAACGTTAAGCACTTCTGTCGGGTACACGTGTCAGCACATTTGCACAAGACGCGATTATATGGTATTACTATGTAGACAATATTACATTTTTATTATCAGTAATATACAAATCCATCAAGCATTGTAAGACCACATTCGTGGAACAAATACGGAACATTTGTTATAATGACTTCGGTCAGCATAATTGGGGGAACATGTCACCATTCCAGAAGACGTCACCTTCATAATGTATTGTAGCTAAAAAAATGCATCGGTTTTCTAGTCAACATCGTGAACCATGCGATGATCAAATGGCGTAATTTGGTTTGTCAGTAGTCAATTTTAACTGGTCGGTGCGCTATGTTAATATAACAAATGTTAATAAGTTGGCAAAGGAATTAATGTCTTTAGTAACGCCGGGAATCAAGTCAATATGTCAGCATCCACAAAAGCTGCACCTCCCGTAGTTCATTGCTGCCATGCACAACGACGGTACAGTCTTCGTTCAGTTCGCTACAGGTTAACAGATGCTGGCGGTGAACCAATTTTGCTCGCGTTTCAGTTGTCGTCCCTCGGCTTCTGGCCCGTGGCCAGGGGCGGCGTGATGTTGCCCCTGACCGTTCGCAGACTGTGCTGTCGGGTGGCCATGATGATGGCTTTGGCAGTGACGTTCTGAACAAGGACGGTCGCCAAGATCTCGAGCCCGACCGTTTCGTAGCCGATCTCGTGGCAGCGGTCGACGATGCGTCCCCACTCCTCGTCCGTCGTCTCCGAGTCGGCGAACACGGCCTGGTGCAAAGCGTTCCAGTCCCCTGGAGAAGAATCTTTCCCGTGAGAGTCATGTAATAATATCTCGCTAACTATAATTGAGCTTATGTATGTTTATATATCAAAGATTTCCTCATAGATGGTTGGACATTGGGTGTCAACATTTCATGGATTCATCTCACCTGTGTGCCCGCGGATGCACATCAATTTTTTATAGAAATGGCATGACGTTTTATGCGGTAAATCAGTTGTTCGGAACGTAAAATGCAATGGGAGCGTGAAATGTAACTTAATGATCGCAGGAACCACGCGCGTGGGGGGAAACGGCCACAGTGTCGAGGATTACGTTTGAATAAGAAGATGTTGATACGTGCCTATGTACACCCTCAAGCGAATACGACGGCAATACGAATATTTGACAATTCTACATTCTCACAACTATCAGTGGATTTGAATCTCATTTTCAATCAGACTTTCGACATTTTGAACATAAAACCACTATTGCTGCAGTTGCGTGACGGAGTCTACGTTTGAGCGCACGTGTTATGGCGTTTATCTAAGGACACAGTGTGTTTTAAATATTTGATAAATATTACTATCACGACAGTCACATAACGACTATCAAATTATCTCATCAGATGACATGTATTTGGGCTAGTAATAATAATAATAAGATAATTTCGTTTGTGTCTAAATCTGTTGTCAAGTGATGGACTGATACGCCAGAGAAAAATGGCAGATATGCAAAATAAGTGTTTAAAGTTGAACATTTTCACCTCAACTAACAGTAAAAGGGAGCATATTCCAAGAGTTGGTGCAGAAACAGAAACATTTTTATACTGATTCTAGCAACAAAAACAGAATTAGACGATATATTGGATATATTTCAATTAAATCAAAACTTCTGGCTGCTCACATGAAAGTGGCTGATTGGCTATATGATTGGCTATATATATATATATATATATATATATATATATATATTGTTACTTTTCTGGAGTACTTGTTACAGCGCTGCCATCGGCATAAGAAAACATACAGCAATGGAACCGGAACCTAAACGTATTTAAATTTAATGTGCGCACCGATTGTTTGAGGATCGCTCAACATGCTCCTGAGAATTGCCGAGTATGCTTTTGAGGAATATTCGGTGTCCTTAGTCATAATTACTGGATACTGCGCTATATAAGAACTTACCTTTATATATACACCGTACATTTATTTATAATTAGACAAAATAACGACACCGGTTATAATGATTGTAAGTTGGTCAATGCCCGGTGTGCGTATTGAGATACGGTGTTGCGCTTACATTTTCCTGGTCGTTATAATCTTTCCCATTGACGTTTCTGCACAGGCGCGATAAATGTAAAATCATCAATTTGCAGCGAAATAACAATTTTTATAAATGCCACGGGCTGTTCGTTAACTCTCCTGTGATGGTTACTGTGAAGAGTTGCTTAAAATGTCGTTCAATACAATAACATATTACATTTATTTAAATCACTATCACGGATTAAGGCGCACTGCAGTCACGTGATTTACGCTTGCTATAAAAACATGCCTCAAAACTTGTTGCCTCGTGTTAATTTGCGACAAATAACTTTGCTGGGAGGTTATATACATCCTAACGAACAACCCGTAGTATTTATACCATAAATGCCTTGTTCTTTCGCAGCACATTGATGATTTTACATTTATCGCGCATGCGCAGAAACGTTAATCGGAACGTTTATAACGCCGGAAAAAATGTAAGCGTTACAACGGTAACTAAGTCCGTGCCAAGTGGAGATCCCACTAGGCGCGGAATAGTCGCACGTGAAGACAAAGAACACGACTGTGTACTGACATTAAGAATCCGCCAAATAGGAAAAGATAATCAACGTTAAGCACTTCTGTCGGGTACACGTGTCAGCACATTTGCACAAGACGCGATTATATGGTATTACTATGTAGACAATATTACATTTTTATTATCAGTAATATACAAATCCATCAAGCATTGTAAGACCACATTCGTGGAACAAATACGGAACATTTGTTATAATGACTTCGGTCAGCATAATTGGGGGAACATGTCACCATTCCAGAAGACGTCACCTTCATAATGTATTGTAGCTAAAAAAATGCATCGGTTTTCTAGTCAACACCGTGAACCATGCGATGATCAAATGGCGTAATTTGGTTTGTCAGTAGTCAATTTTAACTGGTCGGTGCGCTATGTTAATATAACAAATGTTAATAAGTTGGCAAAGGAATTAATGTCTTTAGTAACGCCGGGAATCAAGTCAATATGTCAGCATCCACAAAAGCTGCACCTCCCGTAGTTCATTGCTGCCATGCACAACGACGGTACAGTCTTCGTTCAGTTCGCTACAGGTTAACAGATGCTGGCGGTGAACCAATTTTGCTCGCGCTTCAGTTGTCGTCCCTCGGCTTCTGGCCCGTGGCCAGGGGCGGCGTGATGTTGCCCCTGACCGTTCGCAGACTGTGCTGTCGGGTGGCCATGATGATGGCTTTGGCAGTGACGTTCTGAACAAGGACAGGTCGCCAAGATCTCGAGCCCGACCGTTTCGTAGCCGATCTCGTGGCAGCGGTCGACGATGCGTCCCCACTCCTCGTCCGTCGTCTCCGAGTCGGCGAACACGGCCTGGTGCAAAGCGTTCCAGTCCCCTGGAGAAGAATCTTTCCCGTGAGAGTCATGCAATAATATCTCGCTAACTATAATTGAGCTTATGTATGTTTATATATCAAAGATTTTCTCATAGATGGTTGGACATTGGGTGTCAACATTTCATGGATTCATCTCACCTGTGTGCCCGCGGATGCGACGTAAGACATCAATTTTTTTATAGAAATGGCATGACGTTTTATGCGTAAATCAGTTGTTCGGAAGGTAAAATGCAATGGGAGCGTGAAATGTAACTTAATGATCGCAGGAACCACGCGCGTGGGGGGGGGGAAACGGCCACAGTGTCGAGGATTACGTTTGAATAAGAAGACGTTGATACGTGCCTATGTACACCCTCAAGCGAATACGACGGCAATACGAATATTTGACAATTCTACATTCTCACAACTATCAGTGGATTTGAATCTCATTTTCAATCAGACTCTACGTTTGAGCGCACGTGTTATGGCGTTTATCTAAGGACACAGTGTGTTTTAAATATTTGATAAATATTACTATCACGACAGTCAGATAAGGACTATCAAATTATCTCATCAGATGACATGTATTTGGGCTAGTAATAACAATAATAAGATAATTTCGTTTGTGCCTAAATCTGTTGTCAAGTGATGGATTGATACGCCAGAGAAAAATGGTAGATATGCAAAATAAGTGTTTAAAGTTGTACATTTTCACCTGAACTAACAGTAAAAGGGAGCATATTCCAAGAGTTGGTGCAGAAACAGAAACATTTTTATACTGATTCTAGCAACAAAAACAGAATTAGACGATATATTGGATATATTTCAATTAAATCAAAACTTCTGGCTGCTCACATGAAAGTGGCTGATTGGCTGGAACAAAATGATACCACATTGGACTGGAAGCCAATGCAATGAACTCTTGCTATCTGTTGCCATATTCACGGGTTGTCCAAATATAGTGTAATTATTCTCTGTCTGAACCGAGCTGTGTCTGCATGACACCAGAAATGTGACCCACCAATGACCCACCGACTTCTCAAAAATATATATGCCGAGAAAAATAAAGATACTAGAAATTTTCTTTTCATTATCCAAAACAAGAGATCATATAAGTTGGTACCTTGTCCTTCTTTCAGTTTAGTGGTCCTGATGCTGTGTAGCAGATTAATTCCCATATCAAACTGTTCTGTGTCTTCAAAGTAGAGCACAATCATTCCAATGGGAAGCAGGCCCAGCTCATACATGCCCTGTTTCAAACAAAGACACAGCAGAACTGTTAAATATTTATAAACATATTTAATAACCTGTAAGATATAGAGTTGATTTCACTTGTGACCACTAAGTTGGATTTCAATGCAAATTTTTTTAATTGAAAGCTTAAAAAAGGTGTTCAGTACTGCTATCAAACACTATGATGTCTTGTGTATAATTACAACAATTTAATATATTTGTCATTGTGTACAAACCTCAAACACAGTGGCGTAGGGATATAGTTAATTGAAATCTTAAAAAAGGTGTTCAGTACTGCTATCAAACACTATGATGTCTTGTGTATAATTACAACAATATAATATATTTGTCATTGTGTACAAACCTCAAACACAGTGGCGTAGGGATATAGTCCCAGCAACTGTGTACAAACCTCAAACACAGTGGTGTAGGGATATAGTCCCAGCAACTGTGTACAAACCTCAAACACAGTGGCATAGGGATATAGTCCCAGCAACTGTGTACAAACCTCAAACACAGTGGTGTAGGGATATAGTCCCAGCAACTGTGTACAAACCTCAAACACAGTGGTAGGGATATAGTCCCAGCAACTGTGTACAAACCTCAAACACAGTGGCGTAGGGATATAGTCCCAGCAACTGTGTACAAACCTCAAACACAGTGGTGTAGGGATATAGTCCCAGCAACTGTGTACAAACCTCAAACACAGTGGCGTAGGGATATAGTCCCAGCAACTGTGTACAAACCTCAAACACAGTGGCATAGGGATATAGTCCCAGCAACTGTGTACAAACCTCAAACACAGTGGCGTAGGGATATAGTCCCAGCAACTGTGTACAAACCTCAAACACAGTGGTGTAGGGATATAGTCCCAGCAACTGTGTACAAACCTCAAACACAGTGGCGTAGGGATATAGTCCCAGGAACTGTGTACAAACTTCAAACACAGTGGCGTAGGGATATAGTCCCAGCAACTGTGTACAAACCTCAAACACAATGGTGTAGGGAAATAGTCCCAGCAACTGTGTACAAACCTTCAGCACTGTGGTGTAGGGCTAAGCGCCAACAATTGCATACAAACCTCAAGTACGGGGGCAAGTGGGTATTGCCCCAGTAGTTCCGTGCAGGCCTCCTTTGACAGGCTCACCCGTGCCGCATACTCCAGTCCCTGTCGCACCCTCCACTGGTCCAGCATACACTTGACGGCCGCCAGGTGGAGATTCAATTCGGTGTACACTTTCTGCACCAGGGCGAGACACTGTTGGTTGCCAGCGGGCTTCTCTTTTGCAAATTCCAGCAACCTGTTGCCAAGTTCTTCTGATAGAGTCAACCTACAAGATGAAATTGATTGCATTTATTTTCATTTGTCTACAGAGCAACTATTATAAAATGCTATTACCAGATATGCAGTATTATTTGCGATAATTTCCACCAATCACAGTGAACTAGGTCTTGACTCTATGAACTTTTAAACGGTGATTGGATGTACAATTAAATGTTGAATGTATTTTTTATGGAATAAAATAATAATGTCAATGAAAAAAAAAATTGTGCACCAATTTTTTTAGATAGTTTTGCTAAAATAAACAGTGATGAGTATTATTAAAAGTAATTGTAGGTAAATAATTTTGGACTAAGGCACTCTACTCATACATATAAAATACTAATTGTTCACTCCATCACATTTTACACAAAAAGCATTGTATGATAAGGTTGCTTGTGTATAGGACTATTGTGATATCACCATGCAAACTATTAAATAACTTTTTACTAAATTTGGTAAAAATCTGAAAAGTGTCACATGGTTTGAGCAAACAAAGAAGGCCCACCGAAAACCTTATTAGATTAAAAGTCATCATTATAAGTATCGTGTTGATTGTTCTAAAGCTATGGAAACATACCTATTTTGTGCCATCCAATGGGAAACCAAATTAAGTTTATTTTCTGCCAGTGCTGACTTTACACATTCCAATGACATGTATTCATCAGGTTTCACTCCATACGCATCTACTGTAGACATCAGAGCATCAGCAAAGGCCAACACTGCACTTCGGTCCTTCTTAGTCTTGGCATTTGCCTCTATAAACCAAACACATGAATCTTATGGATCAAACACATTAGATCTCATGACACCTTATTGAAATGTAATGCAGGGTATAGCAAATAGGTTTTAAATGACATAGAGTCGATGGTATCATATATGTGGGCTGGTGTGAATTTTATAGCTATGGCCATTTTCAAAAGCCATAATTTTTATGTGATTCCACATTTTGTGAATGTGAAAATGTATCATCCTTGAATATTATATGATAGGTCTACCTGTCATCTTTTGCCTACATAGAAGTATATAAATATGTTATTAAACCTATGCAAATGTATTAAAATACAAATATAGTACAACATACACAGTTAATGCAGGCATTGTGTAACCTATAAAAAATCAAACCAAAATACTTTTATATGTCCGTCATGGGGAAATTCTCATGGACATAAAATTATTCATAAATAACACATGTTGTACAGTAAAACTAAGAATTATATAACATGGTCAAGAATACAATGGGTAAAAACAATTGTTAGGAAATAAAATTTACATATAACAGCAAACCATAATAAACAAATACTAAAACCAATTCAATATCACATGTATAAAAGTGAAGCCTATAAGTCTTGTTGATCATTCCTGCTGTTGAAAGCTCTATGTAAACAATAGCTGGACAAAGAATAAACCCCAGGGTTCCAGAGACTTCATCACTAACAGACAAATGCTAGTTCAAGCCACTCTGAAATCGCACTGCAAGTTGTTCAAACAAACATACACATGCATAAATATGCACACCAGCACATGCAAACATTACAAATGCACCTACCTTTAAATCGGTGTAGTATTTCATGTGTGCGAAGAATTCCTTTTGGACTGTTGGCTGCATGGAGGGCAGCTTCTTCATAATGCCCATCTTCAATGAGTTCTGTGAACTTTTCAATATATTCTAACATTGCTTCTGCCTCATTTTCCTTGTTTGGATCATCATCATCATTCTGTGCCTGGAGTGTCATAGTGTCATCACTCAGCCCTGCATACAAAATGTTAAGTATACATTGTTAACAAGGTTGATAAGAAAATGATAAAACATGTCAGAGAAACATGTGAAAGTTAACACTGGTGGTAGCAGACAGGTGTATACCTTGTGCAACCACCAATATTATGATGTCATCGATTATTGTTGTTATCACATGACCAACATAGCATGCACATTTTATTTTTATTTAGATATTTTTTTTATATATAATGCAAATTTTATTTTTATATTTTTATATATAATGTATATTTTATTTTATATTTAGATATTATGTATATATCATAATATAATAATTTATATAAAAAGTACTTATAAATAATTATTAGCCAATATTTATTATTACTGGTGCATATATATATATATATATATATATATGTATATGTATATGTATATGTATATGTATATGTATATGTATATGTATATGTATATGTATATGTATATGTATATGTATATGTATATGTATATAAATACATATATAATATATATATATATATATATATATATATATATATATATATATATATATGTCTGCATGTATATATCTAGTATAAATAAAACATCTTGCAAATGCTGTCATTTTAATAATTGTATAATCTTGTTATTTTAATAATCTTGACTCATCTTGCTAATTTCTGGTAATTACATAAATATATACATACACAAATATATTACTATCACATACCATATTCCGCTTTGTCTATCTGTTTCTTTGCCCACGCTGTCAAGGCAGTGACAACAGTGTCTCCAATGGTCTGGTGTAGGGGTTGGATCTCCATGTATGACTCCGCAGCTTGAACGGCCGCTACACGGAAACACACACACACTTGACATCTACGTATTTTTGTTTTGTACACTTTCTTTAAAAAATCTAATAGCATAAGTCATTGCCTAACATAGACTTTGCCTTCAAATTAAACCTTAGTGCTACTACTAATAATATATTTATATAATGAAATCGACTAGTTTCCTTGTTCAAATGGCATCTGTAGCTCAGTTCACTTTAAGAAAATCTGTGAAAGGAACATGGCTGATAACATTTTACAAATGACCAAGTTGGTTCTGAGAAATGATCATACCTTTCAGCTTCTTTCGCTTTATCTTGAGAACGTCGGTCTGCTCGAGCAGCTCATCCCTCAAGGTGACTTTGGTTGCAAGCTGCTCCTTCAACTGGTCAGTGATGTCTTTGGGCAAGTAACGGGTGCGATGAGTCAGGCTCAACTCACGCAACTGTTTTTCCAACTTGTCCAGTTCTCTCTTCAAGGTGCGCAGGTCAGTCGCCTGCTCCAGGGTCAGACCTGTGGGGGGTCACACTCAGCACATCAATGGGTTTTTTAGATGTAGCAGATCAGTTTGGGATATCACATTCAGCATACCAGTTGGGGAGCCACACATCGGATTTAGAGGTGTGACATACATTATATCAGTTAAGGGTCACACACACACAACATCCGTTCGGGTGTGACACACAAGATATCAGTTAAAGGTCACACACAGGAAATCAATTGTGGGTGTCACACACACGACCTGAGTCAGCGGTCACACACAAATCATCACTCGGTGGGGTCATAGACAGGAAAACAGTTGGGGGGCACCCACAGCAGATCAATTAGAGTGTTACAAAAAGGCACCACATCTACTTGGGGTTATATACAGGCAGTTGAGGGTGACATCAAACCATCAGTGGGGGGGGGTTATAGACAGCAAATCCAATGGGTGTCTCATGCTCACCAGTCGGGGAGGGGACATATCATATGAGTTGGGAAGGTCACACACATAAATATATATGTTAAACTGATATGCCTGGAGGTTAAGTGAAAAGTATAACTGGGCTGGCACCTGGGGCTCGTCTCCGGTCCGTGCGAACTGCTACTTTCTTGGGAGAATCTTGCACTGTGTGAGTTGTTTTCCTTCGTTGACTCTCTCTGGTGGCCCTCAGTTCACTCAACTGCTTCCTCAATCTCTCATTGTCAGTTCGGATTATAGACATCCTATATGAACCAAGAGATAATATATGTTGCATTCAAGGGAAGGTGATGATACAAGAAATAAAATAAGGTTTGCAGTTAAATATAAAATCATCTTCACAAAGTACTTTATTCATTCTTGATGCAGGAAATAAATAATGTATAAATGCCATATTCACATTGACATTGTGCATATGGCACTGTGAAATAACAGCTTTACATTATGATTGTTGGTATTGTGGTATTATTATTTCCTAATATTCACTTCTGTTCCAGCTCATCCGCTCGTCTTCTGTAGTTCCTTAAAGTGCACGGCTCAGTCGACATTGCCTTCAGTTTCCCCGACAGATAGAAAGCGTCCCTTTGGCCTTGCTGGATGGACTCCACGATGTCTTCATATTCTGCCTTGATCATTGTCAACAGCGGTTTATATGATGTCACATAGTTAATCACCTGAAAGAATATAACCATAGTCATTCACATATATTACTGTCAATATTTATTTATATAATTTGTAATAACATATATAGTATGTAGACATACCACTATATTATATCATTGGTCTTTGGACTCCACACAGCCCCTTCTGGGGCTAACATAGGAGTTGCGTGGTGCAGTATGCAATGCTAGGGTGCATGAACATGAAAGTGAATTTAGAAGAAAAATTGAAACATACAAGTAATTGTGTAAACAGTGTAGTAATTTGTGCAGATTAAAAACAGTCTCTGTATCTCATTTTAAGGTAGAATCTGGTGAGGTGGGCTGGAGCAACAAGGTGGATGGTACTGAGGGCTTAATTGTTGGAATGGGTGTAGTGTCGGTATGCTTATGATTTCTGGGGGGAGTAGGTTCCAGGTTCTTATGACTCTCGGCTAGAAAGAGTATGCGTATGCATTGATGCATGCGTGGATTTGTGTGTACTTGTTGGGATTGCTGTTTCGTGTACGGGGGCATGGGGGGTTATGACGTGTTGTGGTAACGTGATATTTAGGTTTTGTTTTATTTTGTAAAAGGATATGAGTTGATGTTTTAATCGTCGTGTTTCAAGTGTGTCCCAACCAAGTTTGTTTATTAATCATGTTACACATGTTTTGCGGCGGTGGTCATTTACTGAATTAAAGTAAATCTGGCTGCGCTTCTCTTGGATTTTTTTCAAGCAGGATATCAATGTTATTATGTGTGTATGGATTCTATTCTACAGACGTAGCAAACACAATTGCCTTACAAGTATAGACATTTACCATGTCGAAGGCCCCCTTGTACACCACAAACACTTGTTCACCATCGTTGGGGTCGATACTGTCCATTTCATCGTTGATGTGCGATGTGACAGTTGTCAGAAACTGCCTGTCCTTCTCATTCGTGATGATGGGTGGAAGGACATGGTGGTTGGAAGACGCGGACGACGGCCTACTGGATGTCATAGTGCTAGACATAACACTTTCGTGCTACTCTCGTATGTCTTGTAAATGTGATCAAGATATTAAAGCATATTAGCAAGGCGATTGACGCTTCGGCTAAGTTTATGCCGCCATATTGATACATTCCGGTTGCGACGCACGTTTGCGATAATTAGTCCTTTAACTGATTGTTCGTTTCTAGCTACTTTGTTAGATCCCAACGTTCGTCAGCAACCATTGGATGGCAGTAGTTTTTAATGCCAAACCTTTGAGTCAATGCTATTATTTATAGTCCAATGGCCCAAAGTGTAACCAAGCAATGAACTACTATTATTAGATGAATATTAACCCGAGAGGGATCTTGACCCAATATTGGCAATGCACTACAATGGAGGCATTTATTTTGTAAGCACATTAATTTTAATAATATTTTATTATAAAACTGTAACGAATTATTGTTAGCCCACACTAATCAGAATAATTATAAATAGTATGAACAAATTCAAATATCATGACGAAGTACATAATGACTAGTACTATATGGACATCGTGTATCACCATCAAGAAACTTTACAAAGGGAAACGATTAAGCGAGATGATTGAGAGACGAACTAGATGCCTACTGGAAGGGCACCGTTTGAGCGAAAGATAGGCAATCCTGGAAACAGCTTACTGAGGCCTTCGCTCAACCACGGTCATAGGACACTAACAGATATTATATAAAACACATCTTGCCACGTCTAAATTAATATGACAACAATTCACGTAGTTCTGTTAAATAACCAGGGCTAAAAATTAATAATGTCAGCTGGTTCGGTATAAACTTTAGTCTAGAAGTAAATGCATGACTCATTCTTATATTATTGACTACGTTTTCCTACAAAATTCGTCATGGAAGAAATTGGCATTACTTTAGCGGTAAGAACAAAGGTTTCGGTTTTTAGATATAAAAAATTGCAGGTATTACATTATTTGGATACATAGCAACTTAGGTTTAGCAAACATTGCACATATTCTGACGTAGATTATATAAAAATGTTGTTTCAGACTACGAAAAAGAGCGTCGTCATAATGAGCGATAAAATGGAAACCGCTAGGGTTGCCAGCTGTTCCAGCCATTTGACATTGACTTTACTATCTCTTTATTTGTATCACGTGTTATCCAACAATTGTGTAAATATGTTTTAATAATATTTTTTTTTTAATAATTCTCATTGAAAGTCAAATGCTAATCAATCCTTTCAGTGTCTGAACATTACTAAAACGCACCGTCACGATGTAGTGATTCGCACAAAATGTGCCGCTGTTGGGCAGTCTGAATTAGGTTATGCTGTCTACACCAGATAACGAATGGATAAACGTTGTCTTATAAACAAAACTAATAGTCTGGCATTTGGTAATTAAATTCAGTGTTCAATAGTTCAATTCCTACAGATAGACCATCTCAAAATGAAAACTTTCAAATATTTTAGCTTCTTTTTTGCGTGGTCTGTTTAGGTGGATTTGTTGGTAGTAGATAGGGAATAGGGCATGCAAGTCTCGCGTGCAAAAACTCCATGTTAACATATAGGACTTTGTTTTGTTTTGGTCGTAATAATCGAACTGTCCCGAAATAGCGTATTTCAGTTATATTGTCCGAAGGATTATTACAAGCAGAAGCAGTGGAACATTTTGCCGGTGACAATGATCACGGAAATCATGAATTTTAACCCATTATTATGGTGGTTGCCATGGCAATAGCGGCAAGTACTTGTGTTTGGCGAGTTTGACTAATAATGAAGAGTGCCAGTTTTCGCGCAATACAACCTGTTTGGTGCTTATCGAAACCACAACGTACAGCAATATAAAACGCAAATCCCGTAAAAGACACATACAGCCTAGCATCGTGTCGATTATCTGCACTACGTAAATCGCTGTGTCTGATCTAGTGTGATAAACTCAATATTAAATCGGACATTTAAGATAAGAAACGTATAACACAAGATATTTATGAACTGATTTTCCTAGTATTCATCAGTCGTTAGCTACAACTGTCATCCGTCGTTAGAATATTATTCTTGTGTCCAGTCCCGAATTAGTCTCGCTTAGTCCCCAATAAGCTCCAGTCGCGCGGAGTCACGCCATGTGTCGTGACCCACTTGCAGGCCCTATGTTTGTCACGTCGTCTGCCAGTTTCACTTTTCATTTAACTAAAAGTCATAACTGGCTTTGGTTGATCCAAGACGGAAAGTTCCAGTTGTGCAGAGCTGTCTTTGAAAATGCATATAGTACGGACTGTACAGTGCAGACATGGGGTCAAATACATTTAAATGCATTTAAATACAAATAATTTTGAGGGATTCAAATACTTTTAAATGCAAATATGTATTTAAATACAAATACATTGAAAAGTATTTCAAATGCTTTTATTTTCAGAATACATTACTATAGTATATAAGTAAAAGAAACAAAACGATATATCAGAGAGTTCGAGACATCTAGTTTATTGCCATTGTCTAAGTCGTTACATTCAGTGGTCCAGTATCTATCTGGCTAGTGTTCGGTGTTCACTCTTAATTCACTATTCACAAATTGCCAAAGGACACAGTACAGTTACCGGAGGTACTTGACTTTTAAGAATTCAATCAAGAACTATTTGAAATTGCAATTATCATATGCATTTGAAAAATTATTTGAAATAGCAAATACTTTAGGAAAGTATTTAAATACAAATACTTTCAATTCCTAAATGTCAAATACAAATACTTTTTAAAAAGAATTTAAATACAAATACTTTCAATTCCTAAATGTCAAATACAAATACTTAAAAAAAAAAAATACGAGCAAAGTCTTCAGAAATCATATACAGGTTTATAATTTTTTATGTTGTCGATTATCTTTTGAAAGTGATGTCACATGTGTTTCTTGTTTATTTCAGTAAATGATACCTTGACTGGCTAACATGTATGTGAGTTACCGTGCACATGTTGACCACATGAGAAGTTGACCACAACACATGTTGACCACAACATATCTGGACTGGCCACATTTTGTCCTGCCTGGTATTCTAAAGCTGCTGTATTGTTTCAATGGTTATACTGTTTCGTTGTTGTAGGAGCCCGAGACGTTTACGTATGATTCGCGGCCACCATCCACTGTGCCAACAACCCAGTACGATCCACTTGCCCTCGATGTTGAGGATCTGTTTGTCAAATATAAGGTATGACTAAACGCTGAAATCTTGTAAACTTGTTCAACTGCCACAAATGTTCTAGTGATGTAAAATATTTACACGTTTCATTCGGTGTTTGTTGATATGTAAGTGTTAATTAACCATACATAATAGCATCTAAGGAATAATGAAGCATCACATGGTACTTGGACATCGACATTACCTGGTACTTAACGGCTTTGCCACCTATAGAGAATTATATAAAAGGTAGTGAATCTCATCACGTTGGCACCACTGAGTAGATTTAAATAAAAAATACTGTAATGTTGATAACACAGTCTGTTGTTCCACGGGTGCGTTAAAACTGTTTAGGCTAGTATAAACGACTGTTTATAACTGAGGCACTGACATTATAATTATATCTCTGATGTTGTGGTTGAGTAGAAGCTGCAGAGACAGCTGGAGTTCCTGGAGGTGCAGGAGGAGTACATCAAAGATGAACAGAAGAACCTGAAGAAGGAGTATCTTCATGCCCAGGAGGAGGTGAAGCGCATCCAGAGCGTGCCCCTCGTTATAGGGCAGTTCCTGGAGGCCATCGACCAACACACCGGCATCGTGGGGTCAACCACTGGTGAGGAACGCATTAATATTCTCCTGATGTGTAATTCGTTTGTAAAAATATTCTTTTTATGATGATATATAAATGTATATTTTGTACTTCTCAAACCTCAATTTTTTTGATTTCATAAGTATTTGTTGAATCTTAGTATGTTGTAATTATTAGAAAGGTGAAATATTGATAGACAAAACAAAATAATCCATTTTGCTGGGGCAACTTTTTGCAGGCCTAGAATTTGGTGATGGTTATCATTGCCAACTGGCCTTGTTCTCAGTCTTGACAACTTTGTGATCTGGTTTTGGTTCTCTGACATAATGTAAGTCTACGTAGCGTATTTCCACATCTACCATGTCGTAACAGTGGCAGCCACTACAATGTGAACGTCTCAACCTTGTGACATAAAATGAATGCAGTGGAAGATGAAGCTGTGTTTGTTTCACAGGGTCCAACTACTATGTGCGCATTCTGTCAACAATCGACCGCGAGCTGTTGAAGCCGAGCGCCAGCGTGGCACTGCACAAGCACAGCAACGCCCTGGTTGATGTTCTGCCCCCGGAGGCTGATAGTAGCATCACCATGCTACAGGCTGGTACGTTCTTCATGTGTCCTTCTCTTGTAGTAAATTTCATGAGCCAAGTTTAGGGACATTGGGGAAGTGTTGAGCTAAGATAATGCAACTAGCAAGACCCGTATTCTGCCAAGATGTGCATGTAGGTGCTTTCTTTTTCACTAAGATGCATATTTGAGAAAATGTAGGAGTATACTTAATGTGGTCATGTGTCTGTTTACAAAGAATGGGTAAGATATATCTTACTGTATGTTTTCATACATAAATTTTATTTTAAAGTCACTTTTTACATGGGTAATTGTTGGACAAAAATGTAATCCATGTTGGGTCAATGGAATATGATAATAATGTATATCCTGGTGTCCGATTCACACTGCTGCATGTACAGTTTGCCTCTGTGCCAGATGAGAAGCCGGACATGACGTATGCTGACATTGGAGGCATGGACATCCAGAAGCAGGAGGTGAGAGAGGCGGTCGAGTTGCCTCTCACTCACTTTGAGCTGTACAAGCAGATCGGCATTGACCCACCTCGCGGTGTCCTCATGTACGGTCCCCCTGGCTGTGGCAAGACCATGCTGGCGAAGGCTGTGGCCCACCACACCACTGGTACGCATAGTTTGTACGCATAGTTTGTACGCATAGTTTGTACGCACAGTTTGTATGACTTTAACACCTTCCAAAGTTAATCTGTGTAAAAAATTATTTTGTAACATTAACTTTGTAACATTTTGATTTTTACTGACAAACAGCCTGGATCCAGATATATGTTTTTGATCTCAAGGCCAGATATGGCAGATGGATAGTTATTTTTAAAGGAAATACAAACACCTTTTGCTTGAATTCATCCTCCTACATATTTCCATGTGGCTTCAGTTGTATAGTTTCAGTCAGCAGTTTCTTTTAATGTAATTGATTTCTGTTTGCTGATTGAGAAACCAAATAAGAATATACATTTTATGCAAATTGTATGTGGATGATGGTAGTGGTGTGTTTTACAGATCCTGTTTTGAAGGGTTTGTTTTTATTGTGAAATCCATAAAAACCTTGTATAAGTATGAAACATACTTACCAACTAGATATATTTCAACTAACCAGAAACAACTATTCGTTTAGCACTTCAAATGTTTACAGAAGTTGTCACTCAGATTCCTGAATAATGCGCACAGCTAATGGCCTGAGATCACACATTCAAACGACGTGTCTGGTATATAAACTGAACCTGTGTCAAAAACGCACATTTCAACAATAACAAAATAGTTAATTTACACCCGTGTTAGATATAATATATGTGGCTGAACATGAGTTTACCAGGAGACAAATGGACAAATATCATTAAGCATGTTTCACTGTGGTGTTTCAGCGGCGTTCATCCGTGTCGTTGGCTCTGAGTTTGTGCAGAAGTACCTGGGCGAAGGTCCACGCATGGTGCGTGATGTCTTCCGACTGGCCAAGGAGAATGCTCCAGCCATCATCTTCATTGATGAGATCGATGCCATTGCTACGAAGAGATTTGATGCACAGACTGGAGGTGGGTGATTCTGTCACATGTCATCTGCGAGTTGACAGCAGTTGCAGTGCAAGAAATGTCTATTTTATTTCATTTGAGAACTTGATAAAGAGGATGGATTAAATAAAATTACTCCTTCATTTAATTTTGCCCACCGTGAATCAGAGATGGAGTAATCGTACTCGTGTACTTGTACTCGTTCTCGAGTACGAGTACTTTTTGAGTACTCGTACTCGTACTCGAGTATGAAGGAAAGTAACGTACTCGTACTCGAGTACATTACCAAAGTAATCGTACTCACGATTACATTTTTTCATATGAACAGTTGCAAGCAAATATATTAGACAGATAAAAATGGCAATATTAGAAGTAATCTAATAAATGTAATAATAATCAAGGTATTCATTTTCTATTATTGTTGAGCATTTCAGTTAAATACATATTCAGTCAGATTTCCATAATTAATACCTTCTCTTCCCAGAGAAGCAACATCTCACCCTCCTGCTTAGTACAAAGTACAAGTTATATTGTGACAGTCCCTGGGAAGCACTGGAGGAGATAATAATCCCCTAACATCTTGCTTTGTAATTTTAGAAGCCAGGCCACAGCCCCACCTGTACTGTTTGCTCTGTCAGTATGGTGTGAATGACTGGTCATATTTCCAATATCCAGAATCCTGACTGGGTCTGGGCGGTTAGCTGCTAAATCCCTGTCTATTATGTTTAATTAAGTGCAAACTGTAAACCTGTCCAAATCCACAACCATTCTGTGTTTGTCCTATCCAGACATGGGGTCAAATACATTGAAGTGTATTTAAATACAAATATTCTTGAGGGATTACAAATGCTTTTTAAATATAAATGTATTTAAATAGGAATACATTGAAAAGTATTTCAAATACTTGTTCATATATTTTTCAAATACTTTTCATTTTGTATTACTATGTAGGTAAAACAAAAGCAACACATTGAGACATCTAGTTTATAGGCATAATTACTGTTTTGCTCATATGATGACAGGCAGACCAGTGCTAAGGAGTATTGTTATTGCTAACTGCATCAGAGTGACAACTGACTGAAAGAGGTAAAGGCCAAAATATATTGTGTGTATGTTATGCCAGGAGGTCCATAATAATATAACGCCTATGTTGCCCTAAGAAGAGAATTGTTAATCATTGCTGCCATGTTGTGAGGAAGGCTCAACTTCAAAGTCAGCCAGGAAACCAGAATAACCTGGTGCCAAATTGAAGCCTGACTAAAGAACAAAAGTGGATTGACCTATGGTCACTGTTAGGTCCATCCTCTGGCTCTGAGCAAACACAAGTTGTGGTCACTGCAAAGCGAGGGGGAGCTTTGCTGTTAAGTGTCTTCATCAGTAATTAGCAATGTTGGGTGAAGTTGCAGTGCGTTAAGGTAATCAATTTGGCAGGCATTACATGTGACAGTGAAAAAGAAATGTTGATACTGACAATGTATTTCCAAAAAATATTTGAACAAGTCAAATACTTTAATTCCTAAACATCAAATACAAATACTTTAAAAAGTATTTAAATACTTTCAAATACAAATGTATTTGACCCCAAGTCTGGACCCATCTGATATACTACTCTTTTGAATATGCCCCCCTGGTTTTGAAGTGTTGTTATTGTAATGTATTTGATCATGTGTATTTGAATTTTTTAAATGCCTCCTGTTTGTATTTGATTCAGAAACCATAAATTAAATTATTAATCCAGCATTAAATGATTCATCCAATACCAGAGAAAGTCGTCTAATTATTAATAACAAGAACACCTGGATAGTGGATAGCAGTAATCAGAACAGAACAAGAATGACACCTAGGGATTCCATGAAAGTCGCCTTTATGTTAGAAACAGGATATTCATTAAAGTAATCATGAAAATAATCATGCTTACATTCTAAAATAATCGTACTCGTACTCGAGTATATTGTAAAGTAATCGTACTCGTACTCGAGTACATTTGTTTTCTGAGTACTCGTACTCGTACTCATGCATGTTCAAAGTAATCGTACTCGAGTACATTTGTATTGTACTCACTCCATCTCTGCCGTGAATTGGGTTTGTTGATATATCGGTATACAGTACATGAATAGTTAGTTAGAGCAGTCAGTGTTTAATTAAATATGATTGCGGTGGGACCTTTTCTCAGAACTGAATTGGTTGGTTGTGTTGAACGTGGGAACTCGGAAATGCAGCGAAGTTGTACATTACACAGCATAGGTATGCCAATAACTTGTTTTGAAGCAGAATGGTTTGTTCATATTATTTTATTCAGAAACACTGTTATGGCTTTTAAAAACAATTTATGTTCAGCATGTTTGTTCTGCTCATCAGAACATCATATTAATTCATTAAAGGACGTAAGAACATATTCTTCAGCACTCTACAATGGGCAGTTATGATTTCACAGCACGTGTTAAACTATCTTGTGTTGTGACAAGTCAGTGTGTAGTCAGCAGTGTGTAGTCAGCAGTGTGTAGTCAGCAGTGTGTAGTCAGCAGTGTGTAGTCAGCAGTGTGTAGTCAGCAGTGTGTAGTCAGCAGTGTGTAGTCAGCAGTGTGTAGTCAGCAGTGTGTAGTCAGCAGTGTGTAGTCAGCAGTGTGTAGTCAGCAGTGTGTAGTCAGCAGTGTGTAGTCAGCAGTGTGTAGTCAGCAGTGTGTAGTCAGCAGTGTGTAGTCAGCAGTGTGTAGTCAGCAGTGTGTAGTCAGCAGTGTGTAGTCAGCAGTGTGTAGTTAGCAGTGTGCCCTCGTGTGTTGACAGCCGACAGAGAGGTGCAGAGGATCCTGCTTGAACTGCTCAATCAGATGGACGGCTTTGACCAGACTGTCAATGTCAAGGTAACTCATTCACTTCAACCCACCCCACCAGTCTAGAAAGGCCTATTGACTATCAAAACCAGGCGCCAATTATGTGAAACATTCCGGCATTCCATCATAGGTTTTGTTACTTTTTGGGCCTCAAACAACATTCTTTATGACAAAACATAAGGCACTTTGTTTTCTATGTTTATTTTATTTACAGTCGCATATTACCCTAGTAATATACATTTTATTGTTTTAATTTCTTAAAACAAGGTATTTGAACAGACAATCCATTTTGCAAAAATGCATCTCAGAATAGTAATGTGTTACTTGAGAGAACTCTCGGCACCATCGTAATCATTGTCATGTGATGTTGCTGGAGTATGTCATTTTTCTACCTTTACTGGGTCTAATAAACCTCCTTGTCCACTACAGGTGATCATGGCAACGAACCGTGCGGACACCCTTGATCCTGCCCTGCTGCGTCCGGGCCGACTTGACCGCAAGATTGAGTTCCCGATGCCGGACCGGCGACAGAAACGCCTCATCTTCTCGACCATCACTGCCAAGATGAACCTGAGTGACGATGTGGACCTTGAGGACTACATCGCAAGGCCAGACAGGATCAGTGGCGCCGACATCAACGCCATCTGTCAGGAGGTGTGGTGCTTGTTTACATTGCGGGCTAAGTGCATCCATTCTTGAAGCCAAAACACGTGTTGTGGATTACATTGGTGTTCGTTATTACGGTTATTGCTAAAATATCATTGTTGAGTGAATAACAGTAATTTTAGATTGTAAAAGTCGCACATCACATATATTTGGGGGTTGTTCAACCAGTACTAACGTTGTTATCTCCTGTGGTTCACCGACTGCTGCTTGGGGAGGTTGCTGACATGTGGGGGACTGTATTTTTTCAGAATTGTTTAAATCTATTTCTTACAGAGTATCGTGTTAAAACTTGTACTGATCTAGTTGTGTGCAAGCTGGCAGCACGGCTAGGAGAAGCCTTACATCGCTGGAGTTGGTGGCAGCATTATTCTTTCAAAGAATATCGCATGTTTTTGCCATGCATCCCCCCATCCACTGCTCCCCCGTTCCATCTAACCTCACGCTATTAGTTTTGCAGTAGAATCATCTCACAATTGGCCTGTGTGTGATGATGTTCAATTTGGTTATTTTGTTGAATGTCTATTTTGAGCTGCTTCGATTCCAGGCCGGCATGCAGGCTGTTCGTGAGAACCGCTACGTTGTGCTTCCAAAGGACTTTGACAAGGGCTACAAGAACAACATCAAGAAAGACGAGACTGAACATGAGTTCTACAAGTAAACCCACAACCGCCAGGCGTGTTCGCTGGAATGATCGTGATCTGCAACATGATCGCATTTTCATAAATCTAAGCCAGGTTGATTTTGTTGTGTAATGGGATTAGATATTTCGACAGTAGTTGTTTTTTTTGCATTTCACAGTTTCATATTTCCCGTGAAACATGCAGTTTGTTCCTGATTGGGGTAGGAACTAGTTTAGTAATTATCAGTTAACAAAAAAATTGACGTTAGAATGCTTTGTTTTCGTTTGAAGTTGAAATAAAATTATGTAATGGCGAATGTCATTCTGTTTGTCTTTGTGTAGCAAATTGAATATGTGATTCATCATCATTGTCACTTAATGGCGGTGTTTCCAGGCTCTGTGGGTTCCCTCCCAATTGCCTTTCTCAGTCGGACACAGTTCTAGCCGTCACATGGGTTGATACCCATCAGACTCAAGTCTGCAGACGAGAGTCCTGTCAGGTTTCCTGGTGTGCCAAGGGACACTGTCCCCTCCTCTACAAACTTCATACAACTCTTTAACCAGTCCACATCATCCTTTCACTCTACACGTCCATACCACCTCAGTCTACTTCTCAACACATCTCTCATCGTCTGTACTCCCACTCTTCTAAGTTCTCGACTGTCTGTCACTGAGTGATGTACCCACACGTCCATCTCACCGTCCTCATCTCAACTCTCCAACTTCCTGTCATGATCAGACCTCATGGCCTGCACAACTTCTGACACCTGCTGTGTACACCTAGTGATTAGTAAATGTTGTTTTTCAGGAATGTGTTTTTTATAGCAGTTGTCTAATAAATATTAATATGTCAAGTAATATTTGAACTTGCCTGATTATGATAGCTATGAACAATGACTGTCCAAATACATTGTACATTGCTATGTATAGTTTGCCCTGCGCACCAGACAATGACGGTGGGAATTTTTATTCGTAGAAATTGTTTCTGAAAATTTTGAGAAAAAATGAAGGGGCACTTTAAATACGCCAGTGTTAGGTTAAAAGAACAGCCGAGACAGTATCAACATGGTGACAGAAGTGGTAAAGGAACAACCGAGACAGTAGCAACATGGTGACAGAAGCGGTAAAGGAACAACCGAGACAGTATCAATATGGTGACAGAAGTGGTAAAGGAACAACCGAGACAGTATCAACATGGTGACAGAAGCGGTAAAGGAACAACCGAGACAGTATCAACATGGTGACAGAAGCGGTAAAGGAACAACCGAGACAGTATCAATATGGTGACAGAAGTGGTAAAGGAACAACCGAGACAGTAGCAACATGGTGACAGAAGCGGTAAAGGAACAACCGAGACAGTTGCAACATGGTGACAGAAGTGGTAAAGGAACAACCGAGACAGTATCAACATGGTGACAGAAGCGGTAAAGGAACAACCGAGACAGTATCAACATGGTGACAGAAGCGGTAAAGGAACAACCGAGACAGTATCAACATGGTGACAGAAGCGGTAAAGGAACAACCGAGACAGTTGCAACATGGTGACAGAAGTGGTAAAGGAACAACCGAGACAGTATCAACATGGTGACAGAAGAGGTAAAGGAACAACCGAGACAGTATCAACATGGTGACAGAAGTGGTAAAGGAACAACCGAGACAGTATCAACATGGTGACAGAAGCGGTAAAGGAACAACCGAGACAGTATCAACATGGTGACAGAAGCGGTAAAGGAACAACCGAGACAGTATCAACATGGTGACAGAAGGGGTAAAGGAACAACCGAGACAGTATCAACATGGTGACAGAAGTGGTAAAGGAACAACCGAGACAGTTGCAACATGGTGTCAGAAGTGGTAAAGGAACAACCGAGACAGTAGCAACATGGTGACAGAAGCGGTAAAGGAACAACCGAGACAGTATCAACATGGTGACAGAAGTGGTAAAGGAACAACCGAGACAGTATCAACATGGTGACAGAAGCGGTAAAGGAACAACCGAGACAGTATCAACATGGTGACAGAAGCGGTAAAGGAACAACAAAGACAGTATCAACATGGTGACAGAAGAGGTAAAGAAACAACCGAGACAGTATCAACATGGTGTCAGAAGTGGTAAAGGAACAACAAAGACAGTATCAACATGGTGACAGAAGCGGTAAAGGAACAACCGAGACAGTATCAACATGGTGTCAGAAGTGGTAAAGGAACAACCGAGACAGTATCAACATGGTGACAGAAGCGGTAAAGGAACAACCGAGACAGTATCAACATTGTGACAGAAGCGGTAAAGGAACAACCGAGACAGTATCAACATGGTGACAGAAGTGGTAAAGGAACAACCGAGACAGTATCAACATGGTGACAGAAGTGGTAAAGGAACAACCGAGACAGTATCAACATGGTGACAGAAGCGGTAAAGGAACAACCGAGACAGTATCAATATGGTGACAGAAGTGGTAAAGGAACAACCGAGACAGTAGCAACATGGTGACAGAAGTGGTAAAGGAACAACCGAGACAGTATCAACATGGTGACAGAAGTGGTAAAGGAACAACCGAGACAGTAGCAACATGGTGACAGAAGCGGTAAAGGAACAACCGAGACAGTATCAACATGGTGACAGAAGCGGTAAAGGAACAACCGAGACAGTATCAACACGGTGACAGAAGTGGTAAAGGAACAACCGAGACAGTAGCAACATGGTGACAGAAGTGGTAAAGGAACAACCGAGACAGTAGCAACATGGTGACAGAAGCGGTAAAGGAACAACCGAGACAGTAGCAACATGGTGACAGAAGTGGTAAAGGAACAACCGAGACAGTAGCAACATGGTGACAGAAGCGGTAAAGGAACAACCGAGACAGTATCAACATGGTGACAGAAGCGGTAAAGGAACAACCGAGACAGTAGCAACATGGTGTCAGAAGCGGTAGAGGAAAAACCGAGACAGTGGCAACATGGTGTCAGAAGTGGTAAAGGAACAACCCAGACAGTTACAACATGGTGTCAGAAGTGGTAAAGGAACAACCGAGACAGTGGCAACATGGCGTCAGAAATGGTAGAGGAACAACCGAGACAGTGGCAACATGGTGTGAGAAGTGGTAAAGGAACAACCGAGACAGTTACAACATGGCGTCAGAAATGGTAGAGGAACAACCGAGACAGTGGCAACATGGTGTCAGAAGTGGTAAAGGAACAACCGAGACAGTTACAACATGGTGTCAGAAGCGGTAAAGGAACAACCGAGACAGTTACAACATGGTGTCAGAAGTGGTAAAGGAACAACCGAGACAGTGACAACATGGTGTCAGAAGTGGTAAAGGAACAACGGAGACAGTTACAACATGGTGTCAGAAGCGGTAAAGGAACAACCGAGACAGTTACAACATGGTGTCAGAAGCGGTAAAGGAACAACCGAGACAGTGGCAACATGGTGTCAGAAGTGGTAAAGGAACAACCGAGACAGTGGCAACATGGTGTCAGAAGTGGTAAAGGAACAACCGAGACAGTAGCTACATGGTGTCAGAAATGGTAAAGGAACAGCCGAGACAGTAGCAACATGGTGTCAGAACCTGTAAAGGAACAACCGAGACAGTTGCAACATGGTGTCAGAAGCGGAAAAGGAACAACCGTGACAGTTGCAACATGGCGTCAGAAATGGTAAAGGAACAGCCGAGACAGTAGCAACATGGTGTCAGAACCTGTAAAGGAACATCCGAGACAGTTGCAACATGGTGTCAGAAGCGGAAAAGGAACAACCGAGACAGTTGCAACATGGTGTCAGAAATGGTAAAGGAACAGCCGAGACAGTTGCAACATCGTGTCAGAAGCGGAAAAGGAACAACCGAGACAGTGGCAACATGGTGTCAGAAGTGGTAAAGGAACAACCGAGACAGTATCAACGTGGTGTCAGAAATGGTAAAGGAACAACCGTGACAGTTGCAACATGGCGTCAGAAATGGTAAAGGAACAGCCGAGACAGTTGCAACATGGTGTCAGAAGCGGAAAAGGAACAACCGAGACAGTTGCAACATGGTGTCAGAAGCGGAAAAGGAACAACCGAGACAGTGGCAACATGGTGTCAGAAGTGGTAAAGGAACAACCGAGACAGTGGCAACATGGTGTCAGAAGTGGTAAAGGAACAACCGAGACAGTTACAACATGGTGTCAGAAGTGGTAAAGGAACAACCGAGACAGTGGCAACATGGCGTCAGAAATGGTAGAGGAACAACCGAGACAGTGGCAACATGGTGTCAGAAGTGGTAAAGGAACAACCGAGACAGTTACAACATGGCGTCAGAAATGGTAGAGGAACAACCGAGACAGTAGCTACATGGTGTCAGAAATGGTAAAGGAACAGCCGAGACAGTAGCAACATGGTGTCAGAACCTGTAAAGGAACAACCGAGACAGATGCAACATGGTGTCAGAAGCGGAAAAGGAACAACCGTGACAGTTGCAACATGGCGTCAGAAATGGTAAAGGAACAGCCGAGACAGTAGCAACATGGTGTCAGAACCTGTAAAGGAACAACCGAGACAGTTGCAACATGGTGTCAGAAGCGGAAAAGGAACAACCGAGACAGTTGCAACATGGTGTCAGAAATGGTAAAGGAACAGCCGAGACAGTTGCAACATCGTGTCAGAAGCGGAAAAGGAACAACCGAGACAGTGGCAACATGGTGTCAGAAGTGGTAAAGGAACAACCGAGACAGTATCAACGTGGTGTCAGAAATGGTAAAGGAACAACCGTGACAGTTGCAACATGGCGTCAGAAATGGTAAAGGAACAGCCGAGACAGTTGCAACATGGTGTCAGAAGCGGAAAAGGAACAACCGAGACAGTTGCAACATGGTGTCAGAAGCGGAAAAGGAACAACCGAGACAGTGGCAACATGGTCTCAGGTCTCAGGTTGTTTACTCCAAACAGCCCAAACTTGGGCTAACGCAGGAGTTTGTAGTGTTTCTTGTGCGCATGCGTTTGGTTGTATGTATGTTTGTTTGTTTATTTGTTTGTTTGTTTGTTTGTTTGTTATAACTTGTTTGTTTGTTTTACAGGCAATTTAGGTGATTGGGTGTTGGGAAGGGGAGGTTCATTATTGCTGCTTGAAAAGCTATGGGATTTTCTATTGCAGTAATGTGTGGTGGGATCATGTTCCAGATGCGAATTGCACGGGGGTAAAAGGAGAACACTGCAGTGTTGATGCGGCACCTGGTGGCGATGTAATGGCCACGGTTTTTTGATGGTTTTAGTAGGCCCGGTGGTGGTGTGATGTTGATTATGTTGTTTAAAATTTTGTAAAATGTCATTGCTTGTTTGATAATCCTGCGTCGCTCAAGAGTGGGCCATCCAAGGGTGGCTATTAGGTCTGTTGTGGCTGTTTGGCGTCGATGGTAGTTTTTGACAAATCTGGCTGCACAGTGCTGTACCTTTTCAAGATGTTTAATTTGGGTAGTGGTGTGTGGATTCCATATAGGAGAGGCATATTCAAGTTTTGGTCGGACTAGCATGTTATAGGCCGTTTCTTTTACATTAGGTTTGCATGGTCCGAGGGTTCGTTTGATCATACCTAAAACTTTTGATGATTTGGAAGCTATGTCAGTGATGTGATTCGCCCAGGTTAGTTTAGTATCTAATTTTATTCCAAGATATGGGTGGCTGGAGACTGTGGAGAGTGGCACACCACAAAGGGAATACGAATGTAGTCTGGGTTTGGTTTTGTTTGTTATTGGGAGGTGCACACATTTGGGGATGTTAAACTCCATTTGCCATTTGTTGGACCATGTTTGTAGTTGGATCAGGTCAGATTGGAGGATGTTGTTATCTGTTTCAGATTTGATTATGCGATAGATGATGCTGTCATCAGCAAAGAGCCGTATTGGAGATTGAATGTTGTTGTTTATGTCATTTATGTATAGCAGAAAAAGAACTGGTCCTAGGACTGAGCCCTGTGGTACTCCAGATGTACAAAATGGTAAAGGAACAACCGAGACAGTAGCACATGGTGTCA
>JAODUO010001680.1:77500-89776 GCA_025642075.2 Ridgeia piscesae | reverse complement strand
GTATTTGCCCCCATGTCGGGACCCATCTGATATACTACATATTTGAATTGGATACTCTTTTGAATATGCCCCCCTGGTTTTGAAGTGTTGTTATTGTAATGTATTTGATGATGTGTATTTGAAATTTGTAAATGCCTCATATTTGTATTTGATTCAGAAACCATAAATTAAATTATTAATCCAGCGTTAAATGATTCATCCAATACCTGAGAAAGTCGTCTAATTATTAATAATAATAACACCTAGATAGTGGATAGCAGTAATCAGTTAGAACATTAGTGACACAACAACAGAACAAGAATGACACCTAGGGATTCCATGAAAGTCGCCTTTATGTTAGAAACAGGATATTCATTAAAGTAATCATGAAAGTAATCATGATTACATTGTAAAGTAATCGTACTCGTACTCGAGTACATTTGTTTTCTGAGTACTCGTACTCATGCATGTTCAAAGTAATCGTACTCGTACTCGAGTACATTTGTATTGTACTCACTCCATCTCTGGTATATTGTTAACTGGCAAAATGTCATATTGAGACATCACGCTAATGTGCATGGTGGATCATCTGACTTACTTGCTAAACCATTGGATTAATTTTTTTTTGAATTACATTAGTGATTTGCACGACACAATGGTTGAGGGTAGAGAATTCCACTCATTGTGGTGGAGAAGAAACTGGTTCCAAATGTTTACCGAGTGTTTACCCGAAGATCTAGTGTTGTATTGGATAGAGTGATCTTGTGGGATATCTACAAGTCCACGTTCCATCTAGTATATTATGCTAGTCTGTTAATATTTCTTCTTGTTTGCTCAGTGTGTCCCCAATATTTCAAGAAACTACCAATAAAGGCAATAATATTGCAAATTTGCAAAGTGATTTTTTTACAGTACATAAGTTATGTCTCATCATAGCTAATTATTCATCATTTACTGTAAGTCTGTAACATGTCCTAGTATCAATGTTGTATGAGTATCTGAACTGATACAGCACACAGAATTTGTAATTTGTTCTCTCACTGAACAAATAACATGAATGATTGAAAACAACATTCGCAATGCTATTTTTTATGTTTGAATAATATGTTTAATGGTACAAGATTCAAATAATTTAGATACAGAAGACTTAATAATATTTACTAACCTTCTTGCGCGCTTTGATGACTTGGCTACGGCGACGGAAGGATTCGACCGGTAACCCGTTTCGACGACTATCGTTGGTGATTAAATATCGCGCTACTATCGTTTGCACAGCTCCATACTTGAAAACTCGACGTCGCCGACGTTTCTGCGGATCTTGACCCAGTATATACGGTGAGAAACATCCTATTCGAAGCAACGTTCTTCGAACGGATGTCCTTCTTCGATGTTCGCGTATCTTACAACATTGTGTTTACAACGGCGATAGCATTGACGCACGCAATCGGACACGTGACTTTAAGGCCGGTTCTGCGTGCTGAGTGGTCAGACACGGTCAGACAACAGGAAGAGGCGCATCATGGACGCCTCTATGAAGCCGATGATTTCAGTAAAATTAGCCACTTTGGAATTATTTTACTAATAAACCACTGACGTTAAAAATGTGATTACCGTTCAGAATGGTTGCTTTGTATTAGCTCTTTCACGTGCATAGCACTTAATATTTCCCTTTTGGTTCCCTTTAAGTACGTTTTATATGTAGTCCCCCACAAGATGATTCCATATGTCAAGTAAGGGTAAACTAAAGCTCAAAAATAAATTGTTTTAAGGGCGGACACAGGAAAGTAGCTGTTAACATTTTTGATTACATATAAAGCACTGGTTAATTTATTTTTGCATTTGTTTATATGTTCGTGCCAATCAAGTTTTTCATCAATATGAAGACCTAGAAATTGTACACACTTCATCCGCTGGATGACTGTATTATACATTGTTAAAAAAAATCTTCATTCTCAGGACGAGGGGATCTACAGAATAACATGCATTTCGTTTTGGAAATATTTAGAGATAATTTATTTGCACGAAACCAGTCAGCTAATATTTGAAGTTCCTTGTTCATATCTTCGTATATATTAGTAACTTGTTTTCCAGTCTTGTATATAGTAGTGTCATCCGCAAATAATATAGTTTTACAATGCTCTACACAAAACGGGAGATCATTTATGTATATTATAAACAGGAGCGGACCAAGTATAGACCCCTGCGGGACGCCGTATGTGATGTCCCGTTGAAGCGAATCGCTATTATTATATTTAACATATTGTTTCCGATTTGACAGATAACTTTTAAACCATTTGAGAGGAGTACCCCTTATTCCATAAAATTCAAGTTTATATAATAAGATTTGGTGATCAATTGTATCGAATGCTTTACTTAAATCTAAGAAAACACTAAGGACCGAGTCTTTATTTTCCAAAGCTTTTATAACATCACTAGTAAGTGCAGTTATTGCATTTATTGTTGAATGTTTTTCACGAAACCCATATTGGTTTTTATTTAATATTTTATTAGTTTGAATGAAATGAAGAGTCCTTTTATATACAACTAATCCCAGTATTTTAGAAATTGAAGGTAACAATGATATAGGTCTGTAATTGGAAATGTCGTCTTTAGCGTTTGACTTATGGACAGGTATAATTTTCGCAATTTTCAAATCATCTGGTACTATTCCCTCAGACATTGACATGTTTATCAAACTAGATAAAGGCATAGCTATTTGCTCACCAAATAACTTTATAACAAGCGCACTCAAATTGTCATGACTTGTACTTTTCTTAGGTTGAAGTGACTTTATTATTTCCCTGATCTCACTTGCATCGGTTGGGCTCATGAACATACTATTTGAGTTATGTTTAGGGCAATTCTGAAGATGTAAATTTTATTTTGGATAGAGGTATTGCAGTGGCGTGGTTTGGACCAACATTTGTAAAGAAATTACAAAATGCATTAGATATTTGAAAAAATTAAACGCATTATTTATGTCTAACTGATGAAGATATTTCCAATTAATTTGCTGGAGTGCAAATTTTATGTGTCGGATCGACACGTTAGATAAAGGTCTATGTTTGAATGTTAATGGCTCGTTGCGTATTTTTGAAGGTTTCCGCTTTCCGATAAGACAGAATATAGGTAAATGGTCAGATATATCGCTGAATAGTATACCAGAGTGAACAAATGGGGTTGTGTGCCGTACATATATGTTATCAATGAGGGTAGCAGAAGTATGGGTGATACGCGTAGGCTTAGTAATCGTGGGAATTATATTTGCGGCAAGATATAAATGTAAAAGATCATTTGAGGGTTTATAAGACTTAATTTTTAGATAGTCGAAATTTTGATCAGTGCCTATTATAACTTGACTGTTTGAGCTTTCCATTTTCTGTAATATTTCCTCATACCGTTGAATAGACAAATTAACACTTGTATTAGGAATCCGGTATATTTCACCTACGATTGACGTTTGACCATTATTAATAGATTCAATGAATATGGATTCAAATTCACCTTCTATGAAAATACTAAGGTCTTCTCGAATATTATACTGAATATTATCATGGATATATATCGCGACACCACCTTTAGATTTAATCTTTCTATTTTTAGAAATAAAGTTATAATTGGGTAGCTTGAAAAGATGCGCATTGTCATCATTTACAAAAGTTTCACATAACAGAATATAGTCAATTTCCACATGTGCATCAGAGAGCTCTGACAGTAATGTTTGAAGTTGATCAAATTTTGATGAGAGTCCTTGTATGTTTAGGTGGAGCACTTTACACTGAAAGTTATTATGACAAAACTTATCTGGAAGGATATCGTTAACATCATAATAATTACTATTTATATCTGCTAAATTGAAAGGGTTCGTTTCTATATTTTCATATTGGGTAGTTCTGTCATACAAGTATCTGAGATCTAGCTCAGTATAATTACTTAACATTTCATCCATACTTTCTTGACAATAAATAGCTTACAATATAGTATTTTGTTAGGTCACAGACGAGCGATGTCATTGTAGAAAGAATCAATATATACGGCAAGAAAAAGATCCTTAAAGAGGTGAACATAAGTATCATTATAATAGTTGAGACACTGCATACACATTGATAAAGGTCAAACATAGTAAGTTTAAGATAATTAGAAATGGATGAACACGTGGCTATGCAAAACAGCTTGGTCAAAAAATACAATAAGAAACAAAACATGTGGCTGAAACTAATTACTCTAGAATACAAAATGTGCATAATAGAGACATTATAGTCCAGCATAGTAGAATACAAAATGTGCATAATAGTGACACAATAGTTCAACATAATTGCATACATAGTTGACTGAGTAAGAACCATTGTCAACAATTAAAACACAATTAAGCAAAACATAACTAGTTAATTAGTATGAGTACATCAAAGCGGGTCTCATTAACAAGTATTAACATAATATAATAACTATCCCATTTAAATTAAAGTGAAAACAATTATACCTGTATCGGTATACTTCGTGTACGTGAGCTTTAACGGTATAAGTGCGTGTCAAATGTCACACAGCCTGCTTTTCGAGATCACGAATGTTCTTGATTTGGGACACACGACTGGCGTTGTCCCGTATCAAGATATTGCCGTCAATGCTCCAGGTTTCCTTGATCTTGCCATTCTTCTTGGCCTTGCGACACTCGCAGAGGAGGTGCGAACGTGTCTTTGTCAAGTCGTCATTGACAAAGACTGGGTGCGTCGTCGGTGTTGTTGACGGTCCCGGCGCTGGCTGCGTGAACTTGATGCCTCTTCTTGCCGTGAAAACACGGCGTCTTGTTCTATACGTGGTGAGTTTGATCAGGATCTGTCGAGTTTTGTCCGGCAGCTTAGGCCCGACACGATGCACACGATCAATCTCCTCAACCGTCAACGGAGGGAGGAGCGTCGAGTTGACGACTCGAAGCGTCTCCTGCAAGACGTCCTCCCCCTCTCTTTCAGGAATCCCTGAGATTCTCAGGGAGTTCCTTCTGGAGTATTGTTCCAGTTATTCGGTCTTATCTTCAAGGGCTTCTACTTGTTTCGTCAGATCAGAGATCTGGTTGTCTTTTGCAATAATTATAGATCGTAGCTCAGCTACCTCGTGTCTTAGCTCGTCCACGAGAAGTTCTTTTAGTTTTTTGGCCACTTTCGGCTCACAAAGAGCCTCAAAGAGGTCGGCTGAAAAGTTTGCGGTCGACGCGGTCGACGCCCCCTTGATCGGCTCATTGCGCTGTTTGGCTTCGACGAGGACAGGTGCAGAATATTGTGTCTGGCAGGTACTCAACCGTGGCGGGATCGTAGGCGTGGCGCAGGCGATAATATAGTGATTGTAGGTTCTGTACAAATGTTCCTCCTTTCCACACTATCAACGCATTCCTACCAAGGAAAAGCTACCCAACTCTTTTTACCACAGCATCACTGCCACAGTGTCCATGTTTCACTTTTCTGTCAATACTACCTCTTGTCGAACGTACTTACTTCTGAGGACCACGCCGCTGGTCACTGTCACTCACACATGGTCTCTTTTCCAGAGGTGAAAATCTCAGTTATACAATATATAGCTTAGGTAATAGTCTATGCGAACATCGCCATTAATTTAGGAAACTAATAGTTTTAAAACGTTACTGTTATATGCAAATTGACCCAAAATTATACAGGTCGGATGAATTATGTACCAAACCGATAATACACACACACACACACACACACACACACACACACACACACACACCACCACCACCACCACACACACACACACACACACACACACACACACACACACACACACACACACACACACACACACACACACACACACACACACACACACACACACACACACACACACACACACACACACACACACACACACACACACACACACACACACACACACACACACACACACACACACACACACACACACACACACACACACACACACACACACACACACACACACACACACACACACACACACACACACACACACACACACACACACACACACACACACACACACACACACACACACACACACACACACACACACACACACACACACACACACACACACACACACACACACACACACACACACACACACACACATACTCTGGAACCGCTACTGTTCATAATTGTGTGGATATTGAAATGTTTAGAGGTGACTTATATTTGATATTAAAAATATTTATATTAACTACAGATGTGCAGCGGGGGTGCAGAACACAAGGAGAGATGACTTTCGTCAGAACAAGGTGTCGACTGCTTACCTCCAAAAGAACTGTGTGATGTGTGCTGAACATTTTGAGGTGAATAGAAACGAAACACATTTTGTGTTATTCCTATTGCTTTTACTCAATACTAAGTTCCGTGAGTTATTTCATCAAGAATTTACCATGTACTGCTTCGGTCAAACTAACCCGTATAATTGGGATCAGGAGATAACCTTGTGGCTGGTGTCATCCTGAATAAATAAATAACTTTTATTGAATTTTATTTAATATTGTGTTGTTTACTACTATCCATTATTAAACACTTCTGCAGTCTCAACCGTCACAGTTCATGAACGTGGACAGTTGCAACAAGCTTGTGTGGAATGCCGTGCCCACCTTGTTCAAGATGCCAAACCCTCCTAAGGCTCTATCATTAAAGAGGAAAGTCACCAAAATCCGTCTTCCACTAACAAAGAAAAAAGTATTTCCGAGACCTAGGTTTACCAAGTGTTTTATAAGTTGTTATCAGTTTCATTGTCATATTAATGACTTTACTAACACTATTCAAGATTGTTCGAATGTTGTTTCATCTTATATTTATTGCAGGTTGGTTAATGATATTTATTATTTATTACATTATTTTACTAACACTATTCAGGTGTTACTTTGCTAACACTATTCAAGATTGTTCGAATGTTGTTTCATCTTATATTTATTGCAGGTTGGTTAATGATATTTATTATTTATTACATTATTTTACTAACACTATTCAGGTGTTACTTTGCTAACACTATTCAAGATTGTTCGAATGTTGTTTCATCTTATATTTATTGCAGGTTGGTTAATGATATTTATTATTTATTACATTATTTTACTAACACTATTCAGGTGTTACTTTGCTAACACTATTCAAGAGTGTTCGAATGTTGTTTCATCTTGTATTTATTGCAGGTTGGCTAATGATGTTTATCATTTATTACATTACTTTACTAACACTACTCAATTCGTTGCGGCAGATGGAAACGGTCTACCTCAACCAAGTCGACAGCGTCCTCTACGGATCAGGTGTGAGAGCAGCCCTTGTGTCCCTGCTGCTGGAATAGGTCGATCCCAAGCTGGTGTGTGATCGATGCAAGTTGCAGTCTCACATTGTGGGATTGATGGTGAACATCCGGCTGCACCACACTATTCGCCAGGCCAATACTACTCTGCGTGACAAGAACAGAGAGAACCAAAAGACACTCAAGTTCAGCCATTTGTAGTTGTAGCTCCTGAAAAACGTGGGCGCTACTATGGGTCAACAAGTAATCAAATACAAATTAATCATGTAATAAATGCTTTAAAATTATGTTTTTGTGTGGAAATTTAGTATATTTGTGGAAGTTCTCAAAGTGAACTACAATTTAAGTCAAACATTTAAAATCTACTATCCCTTACTTGGTTATAATCTACTATCAACAGCAAACACTAAGGTCTCTTGTCATTAATTCACATCTGTATGGATGGCTCCAAAATAATAGTTAAACAAAACAAAACAATAGATCCTAACAAGACAAACTGGTGGTGTGTACATTTGTGAAACAGATGCATGAAGACTATATGGTTTGGACATTTGGTTTTTGTCGGATCATAAACTTAATGATTAACTATTACAAATGTGGCCAATGTCAGTCATTTTCCACATTCTTCCGGTACTTGTAAATGGTATGCAGAGTACTTTTCATGCTGAAGTTTCTGAGCTGAGAATCAAGTTTTATATAAGGCATGGATAATATAAACATGTTCTATTTTGACACAATACAGTATTTTTATCATGGTAACGTGGAAGGAATCTTTTCAGTAAAAGTCCCGCACTCGTATCAATGAGAGGAGTTTTAACAGAATGTCATGATTTCAATTTGGCAATCATAATGCCAGCATTGTTTTCCCATTCTTGTGCGACATCTAGTGAATGTGCATGAACTATATTGTAAGAATATCATTTCCAATGCGACAACACGGGACATGGACAGACGGATGTAAACAATAAACGGACGCCTTGTTGATTTTCTTGTTTACTGAGCTCTATTCGAATACTTTTACTCACAATATAATTGCAATTCAATATATTTAGAATGATATTTAGTAACTAAAACAGCTTTCACATAGCCATCCCCATCGCCTCGGCATTCTGAATCTGATCTGATTAGTGCGACTGCCAATGGCCAATGTTGTGCTGCGTCCAACTGCAACACCAGTCGCACAAAATGTCCGGAAATGGTTTTCCACCGCTTCCCGGTTGAAGAGAGAAGGTAAATATTGGATCTATTAAAGAAATATTTATGAAAAACTAAAGTAATCGACACTTTCCCGTGTGAAAACATGAGAAAAATCACGTATGTTCGAGTCGTTTGCGAGTATACTAGGTCTTATTCCTATAATATAATAGAAGTGTGTGAAGTCACTGCCGTCCATCGCAAGCCAGTCGCTCACCTTCTAACGTCAAAACTGACCCGTTGTAATGCAGACCGCGTGTATCATGATCACAAATAAAGTGTCCAATCGATGTCGTAACAGAAGCTAATTTTAGTTACAAATGAACTCATATTTGTTTACAAAAACAACTTTTAACAACTGCAAACACAATTCCTGGAACGGTGTTACATAAATCCGGATGTGAACCCATGACCTAGCGCGACTTTCTTGCGACACCAGCAGACTTCGCAAATATTCGCCGCCTACGTAAATGCTGTCGTGTGCGCTGAGACGCTGCCAGAACGAAAAACCAGGCGGTTAAAGACGTGTTTTTTCGACCGCTGCTTATTGTGACCATGCAAGGAATAGTGTATTGGTGAGTGATGTATGTAAACGTTTAGAAATGCAATTGTGAAATAAAGAAACGTGTTGTGCATGTAACAGTAAATTAGGCAATGTGCACGCATCATAGCACAGTAGAACAGATCGCCGTGGAGGTATGCCATACGGTATATAGTACTTT
Source organism: Ridgeia piscesae (assembly GCA_025642075.2). Taxonomy (NCBI): domain Eukaryota; kingdom Metazoa; phylum Annelida; class Polychaeta; order Sabellida; family Siboglinidae; genus Ridgeia; species Ridgeia piscesae. The sequence continues at coordinate 80,597 of JAODUO010001680.1, read as the reverse complement.
ACGATACTTATTGTAACATATTTGTTTATTCGTGTATACATTTTGTCTGTGTAATGTTTTGTAGGTTGTTAGTAAACTATGCCGATAGGGAAGGGAAAATAAAAACAGCAAATGTTCTGACGCACTATCTACAGTGAGTAGAAATCCAAATGGGTTACTTATTCAAATAACATACTTGTTACACAACATGTATCTGGTATGCACTGAGGTGATGTTCTGCTTTGTAACACATTGTTATGTAACACATAAGTTATGTGTGTTGTTTATGGTTCACCATCATGTTATATGTGTGTTTAAAAAGTTTATTTGTTATAATTTCACGTTGTATGTTCATATTTGAGTCACTGTTCACATTTCAAATTATTATGTATAGGATAATTTATATCTTGTGTATGTGTTTTGTTAGTTACATACGACAAAGTTGGCATAATTCATAATATGTATTTCTTTTAAATGTATGCAACTTAGCAAAAGTGTGTTAAGCTGATGTATGGGTAGGCTACACCACATGATAATAACAAGGCCAACAGGTGGCTGCTGGGATCATGTTTGGAACCAAACCACTATTCCAAAATGAGGGTGTGAGTTTGTATTAAGGTTTAGGATTTGGATTAGGGTTAAGTCAATTATCTATTATATAGAGATCAGTGGTAATACATTTTATATAAGTAAATTATGGCTTGATCCCCAAAGTCGCGTTTCCATTGTTACTGCCAGGCAGCGGCGACAACCTCGCACCCCATTTGGAATAGTGGTTTCGTCCAAATCCTGCTGCACCTGTCTCCACTTTAAAAAAAATACATTTTCAGCGTAACTGGTTTGATTCTACACTTCATATTTGCCATTATGAATAATTAGCAGTACCATAAAAAGTGTTACACACAAATAATACAAGCCTAATGTTAAGAAATTGGTAGATGAAGTTGAGCTATTTAACATTGAAAAGGTGGCCGATTGCCAGCGGCTGGGCGCCACATGATGGAGCTCGGAGGCGTCAAATAACAGGGCCGCGCGCTATCCAGTCTTTATATAAATCAGTGGATAGGACCTAGTATATTCGTAAACGACGCAAACGTATAGTCAATGAAACGCCAGGCGAATACGCTCGCGAGCACTTAAGGATATCTTTTGTAATTACCGCCATATGTAACATAGAAAGCGCTAAACAGGTACATTTTCAAAAAAGTACTTATATTACACGAAATACTCACTGGCCCCCGTTGCGTCCCTCTGCCTATGGGGAGTGTGGCGTTGTCGCGCTTACACTTTTCCGGTCGTTAAAAACGTTCGGGTTGACGTTTCTGCGCATGCGCTATAAATGTAAAATCACCAATGTCCAGCGAAACAACAAAGCTGTTCGTTAACTTACCAGTGATGATAACTGTGAAGAGTTTCTTAAAATGTCGTTCAACGCAATAAAATATTACGTTTTTTTTATTTTTTTTATAAATCACTGTCATGGATTATGGGGCACTACTGTCACGTGATTTACGCTTGCTATCAAAATATGCTTCAAAACTTGTTTGCCTCGTGTTAATTTGCGGCAAGTAACTTTGCTGAGAGGTTATATACATCCTAACGAACAATCCTTAATATTTAATGCTTTGTCTTTTCGCTGCACATTGATGATTTTACATTTATCGCACATGCGGAGAAACGTCACTCAACCGGATCGTTTTTAACGCCCGGAAAAATGTAAGTGCTACAGCGTGTTTAAAAACTACTTTTACAAATAACTCAAAAGGGCGGAATATACATAGATAATATTGGTTGGATTGTCAATATGCCGAAGGCTTCCTTGTCCACTTGCCATCTGGAGTTCACTCTCGTGTGGCAATCTGGTTAAACTTGGCTCAATCTTGTAATTATTACAACCACCGCGTTACTATTTCGAATCGCGGCATAACTAGATAGTAGATACTAATACAGTTGAAATATAATGTAATTTTCATCATGAAGTCAATAATGCTTTGTTATATTATTATGTATAACTAATTCTGTTTATATTGTTTTTTCTTTCGTATTTATTAAAGCATGTAGGATTTGTGCAATATTTCATATCTAATGATTTATTATTATGGTTGTGACCATAAAATGGCACAATAATTGTGTTTGGAGATATATACTAATACAAGTTTTTACCTTATTGTTGTGAATTCCCTTCAAACAACATTTTCCGTATACCATGTTGACATGGTCTTAAATTGTAATGTTTGTTGAAGTTTATTTGAATAAATAATATTGAATTGAATTGAATTTGTGTGTTCAATACATGTTGCAGAAGAAGCAGCTCACACAGGCACAGCTGAGTTCATCGAAAGGATGGACCAACTGTTCAATGTTCTACTACTATTACTACTACTACTACTACTACTACTACTACTACTACTACTACTACTACTACTACTACTACTACTACTACTACTACTACTACTACTACTACTACTACTACTACTACTACTACTACTACTACTACTACTACTACTACTACTACTACTACCACTACTCTCTCTCTCTCTCATACTACTACTACTACTACTACTACTACTACTACTACTACTACTACACTACTACTATTACTACTCTACTATACTACTACACTACATACTATTACTACCACCACTACTACTACATATACTGCTACTCTAGCTACTGCTAGCTACTCTAGCTAGCTCACCTAACTACACTGTACAGCTAGCAACATAGCACTACACAGCTGCTGCTGCTGCAGCCTAGCTACAGCTCACTAACTCTGCTGCTGCACCACCAGCACTACGACTCTGCTCTCTACTACTCCACTACCTACACTACTAGCTAGCCCTAGCGCTGCACTGTACTACATAGCCTCTCGCTACTCTGCTCCTGCTACCCTAGCTAGCTACTGCATACCATACTGCTAAATACTACTACGCGCGCTGCTACGCTGCTACACTGCTACAGCTACAACGCATACACAGCTAGCTACACGCTGCTCACGCAGCAGCTGCTCTGCTGCGCTATGCTACTATCTGCTGCTACGTTACTCCTGCTTACCAGCTAGCTCTCTACTGCTGTGCTCTGCTACTGCTGCTACTGCTGCTGCCTCTGCTGCTGCTGC
>JAODUO010001680.1:65000-72500 GCA_025642075.2 Ridgeia piscesae | reverse complement strand
GACGTATAGTACAGTATCGTTTCGGCTATGAATGATCTGCTTTTGATCAGTGCTAATATTTATTCATTCATTCTTTGCCGTATCTTTGAGTTTGATATGTTTTTTTATTTCTTTGAACGCCTCTAACTATTCTCTGGAACCGCTACTGTTCATAATTGTATGGATATTGAAATGTTTAGAGGTGACTTATATTTGATATTAAAAATATTTATATTAACTACAGATGTGCAGCGGGGGTGCAGAACACAAGGAGGGATGACTTTCGTCAGAACAAGGTGTCGACTGCTTACCTCCAAAAGAACTGTGTGATGTGTGCTGAACATTTTCAGGTGAATAGAAACGAAACACATTTTGTGTTATTCCTATTGCTTTTACTCAATACTAAGTTCCGTGAGTTATTTCTTCAAGAATTTACCATGCATTGCTTCGGTCAAACCCACCCGTATAATTGGGATCAGGAGATAACCTTGTGACTTGTGTCATCCTGAATAAATAAATAACGTTTATTGAATTTTATTTAATATTGTGTTGTTTACTACTATCCATTATTAAACACTTCTGCAGTCTCAACCGTCACAGTTCATGAACGTGGACAGTTGCAACAAGCTTGTGTGGAATGCCGTGCCCACCCTTGTTCAAAGGATTGCCAAACCCTCCTAAGGCTCTATCATCAAAGAGGAAAGACCCCCAAATCCGTCTTCCACTACAATAAAAGGTATTTCCGAGATCTAGGTTTACCAAGTGTTTTATAAGTTGTTATCAGTTTCATTGTCTTATTAATGACTTTACTAACACTATTCAAGATTGTTCGAATGTTGTTTCATCTTATATTTATTGCAGGTTGGTTAATGATATTTATTATTTATTACATTATTTTACTAACACTATTCAGGTGTTACTTTGCTAACACTATTCAAGATTGTTCGAATGTTGTTTCATCTTATATTTATTGCAGGTTGGTTAATGATATTTATTATTTATTACATTTTTTACTAACACTATTCAGGTGTTACTTTGCTAACACTATTCAAGATTGTTCGAATGTTGTTTCATCTTATATTTATTGCAGGTTGGTTAATGATATTTATTATTTATTACATTATTTTACTAACACTATTCAGGTGTTACTTTGCTAACACTATTCAAGATTGTTCGAATGTTGTTTCATCTTATATTTATTGCAGGTTGGTTAATGATATTTATTATTTATTACATTATTTTACTAACACTATTCAGGTGTTACTTTGCTAACACTATTCAAGATTGTTCGAATGTTTTTTCCCTCTTTTTTATTGCAGGTTGGTTAATGATTTTTTTATTTATTACATTATTTTACTAACACTATTAAATTGTTCGGCTAAACCTACCTCAACCAAGTCGACAGCGTCCTCTATGGATCAGGTGTGAGAGCAGCCCTTGTGTCCCTGCTGCTGGAATGGTCGATCCCAAGCTGGTGTGTGATCGGTGCAAGTTGCAGTCTCACATTGCGGGATTGATGGTGAACATCCGGCTGCACCACACTATTCGCCAGGCCAATACTATTCTGCGAGACAAGGACAGAGAGAACCAAAAGACGCTCAAGCTCAGCCATTTGAAGTTGTAGCTCCTGAAAAATGTGGGCGCTACTATGGGTCAACAAGTAATCAAATACAAATTAATCATGTAATAAATGCTTTAAAATTATGTTTTTGTGTGGAAATTTAGTATATTTGTGGAAGTTTTCAAAGTGAACTACAATTTAAGTCAAACATTTAAAACCTACTATCCCTTACTTTGTTATAATCTACTATCAACAGCAAAAACTAAGGTCTCTTGTCATTAATTCACATCTGTATGGATGGCTCCAAAATAATAGTTAAGCAAAACAAAGCAATAGATCCTAACAAGACAAACTGGTGGTGTGTACATTTGTGAAACAGATGCATGAGGACAACATGGTTTGGACATTTGGTTTTATTAGATCATAAACTTAATGATTAACTATTACAAATGTGGTATGCAGCCAATGTCAGACATTTTCCACATTCTTCCGGTACATGTAAATGATGTACTTTTCATGCTGAAGTTTCTGAGCTGAGTTTTTATATAAAGCAAGGATAACATAAACATGTTCTATTTTGACACAATACAGTATTTTTTATCATGGTAAGTTGGAAGGAATTTTTCAGTAAAGGTCCTATACTCGTATCAATGAGAGGAGTTTTAACAGAACGTCATGATTTCAACTTGTGCAATCATAATGCAAACACTGTTTTCTTGTGCGACATCTAGTGAATGTGCATGAACTATATTGTAAGAATATCATTTCTAATGCGACAATACGGGACATGGACAGACGGATGTAAACAATAAACGGACACCTTGTTGATTTTCTTGTTTACTGAGCTCTACTCGAATACTTTTACTCACAATATAATTGTGTTGCTTATAACCATGCAATTCAATATATTTAGAATGATATTTAGTAACTAAAACAGCTTTCGCATAACCATCCCCATCGGCATTCTGAATCTGATCTGGTTAGTGCGACTGCGAGTGAATCTAATTTTACCACGTGCGTTTGTTTACTTTTTCCAGCTTCCTCGCCGCTTGGTGCGCTGCAGTCGCCGCTGTCACGCATAAGCGCCACAGCTGGGTCTCTTATTGATTTTAAACTCTGGTTGGATGTCGAATGGCCAATGTTGTGCTGCGTCCAACTGCAACACCAGTCGCACAAAATGTCCGGAAATGGTTTTCCATCGCTTCCCGGTTGAAGAGAGAAGATAAATATTGGATCTATTAAAGAAATATTTATGAAAAAGTAAAGTAATCGACACTTTCCCGTGTGAAAACATGAGAAAAATCACGTATGTTCGAGACGTTTACGAATATACTATGTCTTATTCCTTTAATATCATAGAAGTGTGTGAATTCACTGCCGTCCATCGCAAGCCAGTCGCTCACCTTCTAACATCAAAACTGACCCGTTGTATTGCAGACCGCGTGTATCATGTTCACAAATAAAGTGTCCAATCGATGTCGTAACAGCAGCTAATTTTAGTTACAAATGAACTCATATTTGTTTACAAAAAACAACTTTTAAAGGGATATTCCAGTCAGTGAGAGGTTCACAGTATTAACTTACATATGTATACTATATTGGTTGAGCCTAGTAACTGTGCACAAAGATCGTTAATAAACAAGTAGCAATAGTTTAATGGTAGCAAAAACATGCTATCTTAGATTGATCGCGCTGCCATCTTGAGACTTATGCCCCAGTGACGTAAGCCAAATCGTTTACGTCACTGGCGCATTGTTGAAAAGGGCAGAGATTGGCGGAATCTTCGCTAATAATTGTGATTGTGACGTAAGCAATCCGCGACGTACTGGGTACATCAAATACCATTGGACAGACATAGGATGTTCGAACGTGCATGCGCCAGTGACGTACGCGGTTTACGTCACTGGCGCATAAGTCTCAAGACGGCAGCGTCCTGATTCCAACGTGGAGTGTTTCTGGTACAATTATACTATAATTAATTGTTTATTAACGATCTTTGTGCACAATTACTATGCACATCCAAAATATTAAACTGATATAAGTAAATGGTGTGAATCTCTCACTGATTAACAACAGCTAACACAATTCCTGGAACGGTGTTACATAAATCCGGATGTGAACCAGTGACCTCTCGCGACTTTCTTGCGACACCAGCAGACTTCGCAAATATTCGCCGCCTACGTAAATGCTGTCGTGTGCGCTGAGACGCTGCCACAGCGAAAAACCAGGCGGTTAAGGACGTAGTTTGTTCGACCGCTGCTTATTGTGACCATGGAAGGAATAGCGCAATGGTGAGTGATGTATGTAAACGTTTAGAAATGCAGTTGTGAAATAATGAAACGTGTTGTGCATGTAACAGTAAATTACGCAATGTGCACGCATCATAGCACAGTAGAACAGATTGCCGTTGAGGTATGCCATACGGTATACAGTACTTTACGATACTTATTGTAACATAATTGTTCATTCGTGTATACATTTTGTCTGTGTAATGTTTTGCAGGTTGTTAATAAACTATACCGAAGTTGAAGGGAAAATGAAAACAGCAAATGTTCTGAGGCACTATATGTACAGTGAGTAGAAATCCGAGTCACATAGGCGGCGAATATTTATGAAGTCTGCTGGTGTGGGAAGAAAGTGTTCACATCCGGATTATGTAACACCGTTCCAGGAATTGTGTGCGCAGTTGTTAAAAGTTGTTTTTTGTAAACAAATATGGCTTCATTTGTAACAAAAATTAGCTGCTGTTACGACACCGATTGGACACTTTATTTGTGATCATGTTACACGCGGTCTGCATTACAACGGATCAGTTTTTATGATAGAAAGCGAGCGACTGGCTTGCGATTGACGCCAGTGTATCACACACTTCTGTGTGTGTGTGTGTGTGTGTGTGTGTGTGTGTGTGTGTGTGTGTGTGTGTGTGTGTGTGTGTGTGTGTGTGTGTGTGTGTGTGTGTGTGTGTGTGTGTGTGTGTGTGTGTGTGTGTGTGTGTGTGTGTGTGTGTGTGTGTGTGTGTGTGTGTGTGTGTGTGGTGGGGGGGGGGGGTGGGTGTGTGTGTGTGTGTGTGTGTGTGTGTGTGTGTGTGTGTGTGTGGGTGTGTTTGTGTGTGTGTGTGTGTGTGTGTGTGTGTGTGTGTGTGTGTGTGTGTGTGTGTATGTGGATAATGTGGATACATGTATGAAGGTATTTGTGTGTATATATGTGAGAATATATTTGTAGATATATGTATGTATGTATGTATGTATGTATGTATCTATCTATATATATATATATATATATATATATATATATATATATATATATATATATATATATATATATATATATATATATATATATATATATATATATATACGACGTAGCTTGTGGCATAAAAACAAAACGACGGAAACAGGACGGTGAAGAGGTTCGAATAACTGAACTATTAACAGCATAAAATTATATATATATATATATATATATATATATATATATATATATATATATATATATATACCGATATACACATGTAATCTGTCAATGTTACGAGTGTATACAGTAAATATTAAGAAACAAGTGTTCAAGTCTTTTTATATTTAAATTGCTGCTGAAGTAATTTTTCATCATACGGGTACCGTAGTTTAACATATACCTATATACAAATATTTTAAAGTTGTGTGAACATATACGTTACGGAGATTCCAGATTGTCGGTGCAATTCAGTGTGCTCAGTACATTCTGACCTGTAATTTGGCGAAAATAAAACAAACCGACAATATACTTTCATGCGTTGTTTTAGCTGCCAATATATATGCCATTACAACAAACATAATTCACTGTTTCAAATATATCGTCTATATTAGCGAAATGTCCAAGTCATATCGGACAATATCTAATGTCCCGTGAGGGGTGGTTGGGTTTTATTTGCATTATATATTCATTATTTGCGTGATTTACAATTTGAAAACTCTATTCAGCGAAAACGTCTCCAATTTGCTTATTACAATTGCTTAATTCGGTACTTCTTGATTGAACAACCAACCAACCTGTCTTGTCCAACAAAAATGGCAGCACTGTTACGTCAGTACTGTTACGGTGTTTATATAAATAATGAAGTTGCTGATTTTTTTGAGCTGCCCGCTATATAATGGCGTATTAACAAAACATAATACACACTTAATCAAAGCAGGTAGTACCACATCTATTCGTTGTTTGGTTTGTGATTGAGTAGACGGATGTCAAATTCTCTGATGTGGTGTGGACGTGCTTTGTCGAGCCTCAAGGGACGCACTGTGTGACTCCTCACGCACTGCCTTCTCGTTCCGTCAGTGGCTCCAGCAGGTGTGACATAATAATATTGCTGCTGGCTTCTTCGAAGTCGAATCGATTATAAATCAAATAATCCCTAAGGCGACTGACCAACACATCGTCCACGGGACAGCAACCTACACGTACATCTCGCTGCGAAATAAGGAAGACGGAGCAGAAACGTGCGAATGTACGCTTCATTGCTTAATGAATATTCATGAGGAACGACAGCCGCTAAACTATCCTCAAACCCAATGGTAGATCAAAGGCGTAATCCATTTCGCCGGTGCTGCCGCCTGCTGACCATGACAGGAGGCAATGTTACATCCCAATCCCGTAACTTTTTGCAGTTTTCAAAAGGAACAACCAGAATAGTGTTAGTTACGAATCAAAAGCATGTTCTCTATTAGATTAGATTATATTAGTCATGGTAATTTAACGAGTAGGGGAATGGTGTGCAAAACGGACTCCTTAAATCCGACTTTTTTTCCGGCATCATAAATCTGACTTTTTGATGCCAAAAATAAATAGACCATTAAACAGGATTTGAAGTATATTTTATTCAATCTCGTGTTTTATGAGCGAGACGGTGTCGGGGCAAGTTGCAACATTCATCTCGGGGCAAATTGTAACCTCGAGAGCGTCTCCGTAGGTATGTTATGTTTCGTAAAACGTCTCTATAGCAATATACTTCGATATAAAACAGGTCCCGGTTTCCCACATGGGTATTTCCGTCATCGTGAATGTGTGCGGCCGCGCCCTGACATATTGCATTATGACGCGGAATTGTGTTCTCACTTTTTATTTACAATAATGACATACTATTTCTTAGGTTTCACTAAGCATTAGGCGTCGACAAGGCCAAAAAAGCGCTTAGTCCCAACGACGAGAATTTAACAATAACAGTAAAACATTGTTTATTTCAATTTTTTTTTCTCATGACAACCGGAATTATATTACAAATGATGGTACATTTACGCAAGAACATCTTCGAAGATGTTTCACTAAAAAGTCTGTTTCAAAAAACTTATGAATGGGTGTATGACTTAGCTTGATATGTTTTGTGTATTATGAATATCACTGTCATAGGTAAATGTGCAAATATCATACATCGAATGTGGTACACTTCAATGGACATAATTATTATGCACCAATTCACCAACTTCGACTGTTTAAACATCATGCAACTTTATTATAATTATGCATGTCATCGATTGTATCCAACACTTTGTTTTAAGAATAAGAGTAGTTTTGCAAAAGCACGTGCCAGGGGTATTGATAGCCGGAACTGACGTCATTACCTGCAGCAACACCTGGCGCGCTAGGTTGGCTGAAACTGAATATTCACCAAGGTTGTTCAAGCGTTTCAGCTCCCTTTTAACATCGGTTTAAACATAACTCTGGAACCCTTTTGCTTTAGTACTGCAATACTCAAGTGTGTGTAACTAGGATATATAACCACGAGTGTTGAATATTTAGTTAGACCCAGAATAAAATTAAGACCGACTCTTTGTGTTCTACTGCATTAATAGCGTCACCTGTAAACACAGTTAGTGCACTGACCGTTGAATGGTGCACATGATAACCATGCTGCTTTTTGTCCAATGTAATAATGCGAATGCAAGCTCCTTAGTCGCTTACTACTACTACTACTACTACTACTACTACTA
>JAODUO010001680.1:47500-60000 GCA_025642075.2 Ridgeia piscesae | reverse complement strand
GTCATTGGGTTCCTTGACAAAGTGACTGGTGATTAATTAATGGGATAGGCTGTAGCCGCCAGATTAATAATTAGGGGAACAGTTGTGACCTAGAAATGAGTTTAACCTGAGGTCAATATCCCAGATGGATACTCTGGACAGTTCGGTGGTTGACACTGGTGTAAGCAACGTTAATCCAATTATGGACATGCTGGTTACAACTGTACCAACCAACAGAAAACAGGATCCGGAGTCTCTTTCCGCAAGTGTGAATCTCAGTCATACAATATATAGCTTAGGTAATTGTCTAGAACATGTTCCATGGCCATTAATGTAGGAAATTAATAGTTTTAAACCATCACAGTCATATGCAAACTGACCAAATAAAATACATGTCGGATGAATTATGTACCAAACCGATAATATATAATATTATATAATATTATGACGTCATGTGATCATGCGCCACTGTGGCAGCTATTTATCTGCTCTGTGTTTAACATTGGATTTTATTTATTTTTACGACTGCGACATTGGTGAGACTGGGCCATCGTTTTGATAACATTACCCTGGATGCACGGAACTGTTCTACTGTGTTATTTGTGTGTACTTGTGTGTATTTCTGTGACTTTTATTCCGATGGTATACCTGTACCTATGGTGACCTACACACGGCAGGAACTATTCGCCTGTAACAATGCTGCTGTCAGTGGCGGCAAGTTACCGCAGCTTTTGTTCGACGCAATAAAGGATAGTGGAATTTGTGCGGTCACGCGAGGATGCAGAGCCGGTCATAATTGCAATCGCCAATGAACAATACGTCCAGTGATCGGACGCCGCCCCGGCTTTAGACCCACGTTCCACCAACACGGCGTTAACAACAATAACATTATCCACGTGAAATTGTCAACTTGCCAAATTGTTGGCAACGATGGCTAAACGAACATAGCGTTGATAAATATTAGTGTAATTCGACATGAACATTATATCTTTTTTACTAGATAATATGGTAATATTATCAATATATAGCTATACACTTATTTATTGGCAATATTCTTACGTAATTATTATTATTATTATTTTAACAGTTTTATCATATACAAAACTATTTATTACTAATAAATTATACCTATACCGTCAGTTATCAGTATAATTGGAATATAATTATGCACTAGACTGATTAGTACGTATTGTTATGACTAATACGTAATTTATTTATTTATTTAAAAGTGCTACGCTATTTAATACCGTACTGATTATATATATATATATATATATATATATATATATATATATATATATATATATTAATATATATTATTTTGTACTTTCCTTAAAAACACTAGTATTTGTCTTATTGTATGCATATATCGTTTTATGTCGTTTAAATTGTAATATGTTGTGAAGCGCCACGAACGATTATGGATGTGGCGCTATACAAAATAAATATTATTATTATTACTGTGCATAGTCGTAGCGTGATTGACATATTTTATATTAATATAAAAGCCTAATAATAATATGATTCTATTTTATGATTAATAATTAATGATAACGGATACTGCCTTCTGCAGGTGCCCAGACGAGTAGAAAATACCCAAATGCCGGGCAAAGTGGATCCGAGCCATTAGGAGAAAAGACTGGACACCAACATCAAACAGCTATCTTATATATCTATAGTAATTATGGTTGTTCGTAATGATGGCTATTGAAAATGATGGTGGTGTTACTGGAAGACGGCTTTTAGCCAAGTGACATCCATGCAATGCAACACGCTGACAATTTAATATATACTTTAGTTTTGTTCTTGTGCGTGTTGTGTTGTAAAATAAAAGTTACTTACTTACTTTGTAATGATCATTTCGAGGAGACAATGTGTTCACTTTAAGGAAACCGGTTACTAGGATATTGCTGTATTTTGTTGTAGTTTGCCTAATTGTATTTATTTACTTTTATTGCTATTGACACAGTTAGTTGACCAAAATAATATTAATATTTGTCTACCTCAAGAATTGGCAATATATATATATATATATATATATATATATATATATATATATATATATATATATATATATATATATATATATATATATAAAACAAACAATTTACTTGGAAACTATATATATATATATATTTATATATATATAAATATACCATATATATATATATTTTTATATATATATATATATATATATATATATATATATATATATATATATATATATATATATATATAATAATAATATATAATATATATATATATATATATATATATATATATATATATATATATAGTTGTCCATAATGTTGTTAGTAACGTTGGCAGCTCTGTTTTGTTGTTGTTTTTCCTATGCTCTCATCCACTTTGCATAGTCTAGTTTTTAATATGTGAAATTGTAATTAATTACATAGGTCTAGGTGATCTCTCCAATGTCTTTGGAGGACGGACTTCAGTTGGTTGATTTTGTTTAATGTAAAGCACCACAACAATTATGGATCTGATAAAATAACAAATTAAATATTACTAAGCTATATTCACCCCTCACACAGTGAGAAAATATATACTTAAGTGTTAGCCTATTGATTTGTTTCAGACAGGTATATTAGTGAGGCAACTGTTTGAACACATTGTATACAATTAAACAACACTGGCTAACTGACGTCATTAAATAAATACCGTGATAATTATGTAGAAAACTTGGTGCAGTGCTATGTACGTACAGGGTCTGCAGTGGCTTTCTGCCCTGGAGTAGCATGGCTCTCACCAGCCCGTGTTGACTTCGAACTATTATGTGTCAACTGATAGCGGCCGAGCGATCTTGTTCTACTGGTTGTGTTCTAGTTATATCTATGATCCTCAAAATTAATATAATGTAGCCTCCTTTTGACGGTGTCTAGACCACAGTGCATATGCAAATATAAATTATTAATGATGTAGCTCTATGATTTAGACGCTTGCATATCATATACTTAACGCTACCATGACAGCCCCGCCTAACCTCGCCTCTCTGCTGTAGCCGTCAAACTTCACCTTCTCACCCCGGATATCAACGTTAATGTGGGATGGACGGACAATCCTAAAGACATTAACACATATACGTAGTGTTATCGTATTCAGGCACACACACACACGATTGATCACACTATGCAACACACCTAATACATTAAATTGTCAAAACCAAATTAATATATCTGACTTCCGTTTTGTTTACGACCGTTTCACATACAAGCATGCATGCATGTATTCATACATACATACATACATACATACATACATACATACATACATACATACATACATACATACATACATACATACATACATACATACATACATACATACATACATACATACATATACATACATACATACATACATACACATACATACACACATACACACATACACACACACACACACACACACACACACACACACACATACACATACACATACACATACACATACACATACACATACACATACACATACACATACCATACACATACACATACACATACACATACACAAAACATACACATACACATACATACATACATACATACATACATACATACATACATACATACATACATACATACATACATACTGCATACATAACATACATACATACATACATACATACATACATACATACATACATACATACATACAACATACATACATACATACATACATACATACATACATACATACATACATAACATACATACATACATACATACATACATACATACATACATACATACATACATACATACATACATACATACATACATACATACATACATACATACATACATATACATCATCATGACATGCATGCATAGCATGCATGCATCATGCAGCATGACCTGACAAAATATATTGTAACAGAATGAGTGAGTGAGTGAGTGATAGATAGTAGTGAGTGAGTGAGTGAGTGAGTGAGTGAGTGAGTGAGTGAGTGAGTGAGTGAGTGAGTGAGTGAGTGAGTGAGTGAGTGAGTGAGTGAGTGAGTGAGTGAGTGAGTGAGTGAGTGAGTGATGTGAGTGAGTGGGAGTGAGTGAGTATGAGAGTGAGTGAGTGAGTGAGTGAGTGAGTGAGTGAGTGAGTGAGTGAGTGAGTGAGTGAGTGAGTGAGTGAGTGAGTGAGTGAGTGAGTGAGTGAGTGAGTGAGTGAGTGAGTGAGTGAGTGAGTGAGTGAGTGAGTGAGTGAGTGAGACAGCGAGTGAGCGAGTAATTAAGTGAATGAGTGAGTCAGTGAGGATTGAGTGCGCCAGTGGGTGAATGACTAAGTGAGGGAGGGAGTGAGGGATGGAGGGAGGGAGGGAGGGAATGAGGGAATGAGGGAGTGACTGGGTGTGCGTTTGCGTAACAGTAAAACTGTAGAGCTATGTCATTGTGCAACGCAATATGTACTATTTAGTATAACTCAGAGATCATTTCATTCGTTGACCTGGCAAACATCTTTAATTGGACGCTGTCTCGATTTCTCAAGCATTTGTCAAGCCGCACAACAAATTATTGAAAAAGCCGACATTTGAAGATGATGATGTCGATCGTGAGGCTACAAGGTCAGTTACAGAGTGTTCCATTGTTATGCTGTTAATAGCTTCGTTTGTTGTGCGAACCGTTCTTCACGCCCGTCCATGTTACGTGTGTATACAGTTAATATTAAGTCTTTTTATATTTAAATTGTTGCTGAACTAGGTTTTCATCATACGGGTGCTGTAGTTTAATATATACTTATATACAAATATTTTAAAGTTGTGTGAACATATACGTTTTTAATCATTGTACCATATTATTTGAAATATTTGGTGGAAGGCAAACATATTATTGAGTGATTCCAGATTGTCGGTGTAATTCAGTGTCCTCAGTATATTCTGCCCTGTAATTTAGCGAAAATAAAACAAACCGACATTCTACTTTCAGTACTTTTAGCCGCCAATATATATGCCACTAAAACAATCATAATTCACTGTTTCAAGCATATCGTCTATATTAGCAAAATGTCCTAGTCATATCGAACAATATCTACTGTCCCGTGAAGGGTGGTTGGGTTTTTATATGTTGACCATTAGCGTGACTTACAATTTAAAATCTCTATTCAGCGAAGACGTCTTCAATTTGATTGTTATAATTGCTTAATTCGGTACTTATTGATTGAACAACCAACCAACCTGTCTTGTCTAACAACAATGTCAGCACTGTTACGTTAGTACTGTTGCGGTATTTATATATGAAATTGCAGAATTCTGTTTATCTGCGTGCTATATAATGGCGTGTTAACAAAACATAATACGCACAAAGCAGGTACTTACACATCTCTTCGTTGTTTGGTTTGTGATTGAGCAGACGTGTGTCAAATTCTCTGATGTGGTGTGGACGTGTTTTGTCGAGCCACAAGGGATGCAATGTGTGACTCCTCATGCATTGTCTTCTCGTTCCGTCAGTGGCTCCAGCAGGTGTGACATAATAATATTGCTGCTGGCTTCTTCGAAGTTGAATCGATTATAAAAGAAATAATCCCTGAGGCGACTGACCAGCAAAACATCCACGTGACAGCAATCTACACGTACATCTCGCTGCGAAATGATGAAGACAGAGCAGAAACGTGCCAATGTACGCTTCATTGCTTAATGAATATTCATGAGGAACGACAGCCGCTAAACTATCCTCAAACCCAACGGTAGATCAAAGGCGCAATCCGTTTCGCTGGTGCTGCCGCCTGCTGACCATGACAGGAGGCAATGTCACATCCCAATCCCGTTACTGTTTTGCAGTTTTCCAAACGGAATAACCAGAATAGTGTTAGTCACGAATCAAAAGCATGTTCTCTATTACATTATCTAATATTAGTTATGGTAATTTAACGAATAGGGGAACGGTGTGCAAAACCGATTCTTTATAAGAAACGATTGTCATAAAGCTGCCTTTTTCATGCCAAAAATAAATAGGCCTTTAAACAGGAAACGGTGTCGGGGCAAGTTGCAACATTCATCTCGGGGCAAATACTAACCTCGAGAGCATCTCCGTAGGCATGTTATGTTTCGTAAACCATCTCTATAGCAATATACTTCGATATACAACAGTTCCAGGTTCCCCACACAGGTAGTTCCTTCATCGTGAATGTGTGCGACCACACCCTCACATATTGCATTATGATGCGGAATTGTGTTCTCACTTTTTATTTAGAATAACGACATACTATTGCTTAGGTTCCATTAAAGGGCAAAAAAGGCAACGGTTTGGTGTTATGCACCTAAAAGAGTTTACACAAGCTAACCATTTCCATATACAATCAAAATTTTCGCATTAGTAGTTTCCTCAGAAAGTGGTGTTAAAGTAGGTAAATCTAGCTAAATCACCCACACAATGAACGGGCCCTTCTTGGTCCATGCAACCAATCAAAATCCAGCTTCTATCAGCACTTTGGAAAAATATTAGGTGTTAAAGTCGTCTGCTGGTTCAGCTGTTATAGCAGACAGCCAAGCGGTTCGGTAAGAGTGCCTTACGTCGGTTTACAACGAAATCGCGATAGCAATATGCCACACTGTTTCTCATACGCTTGTAGCAACAGTACAGTGAAAGACAGTATCAGTATTTTTGTTACCCTTTGAATCGACCAGAACTGAAACAGTAGTCCAGTTGATTCGTTGGGACAGTCACAGACACAGTGCGGATGCCAGACGGCCGGGTTGGATTAACCCAACCATGAAAACGACCTCCATCACCCGCTAAACTTCTCCTCATCTATCTCCGCCTCTTTGTGTTCTACTGCATTAACAGCGTTACCAGTAAACACAGTTAGTGCACTGACCGTTGAATGGTTCACATGGTAACCATGCTGCTTTTTGTCCAATGTAATAATGCGAATGCAAGCGCCTTAGTCGCTTCGTACTACTACTACTACTACTACTACTACTACTACTACCACTATACTACTACTACTACTATTACTACTACTACTACTACTACTACTACTACTACTACTACTACTACTACTACTACTACTACTACTACTTCTACTGCTACTACTACTATTTCTACTATTACTTCTACTGCTACTACTACTACTACTACTACTACTACTACTACTACTACTACTACTACTACTACTACTACTACTACTACACCTACTACTACTACTACTACTACTACTACTACTACTACTACTACTACTACTACTACTACTATTACTTCTACTACTACTACTACTACTACTACTACTACTACTACTACTACTACTACTACTACTACTACTACTACTACTACTACTATAATAATAATAATAATAATAATAATAATAATAATAATAATAATAATAATAAGACGAAGAAGAAGAAGAATATTTATATAGCGCCATAAATCTGGAAATATCCACTCGGAGGCGCTGGATATTTCTACTACTACTACTACTACTACTACTACTACTACTACTACTACTGCTGCTGCTGCTGCTGCTACTGCTACTACTACTACTACTACTACTACTACTACTCTCTACTGCTACTACTACTACTACTACTACTACTACTACTACTACTACTACTACTACTACTACTACTACCACTACCACTACCACTACCACTACCACTACCACTACCACTACCACTACCACTACCACTACTACTACTACTACTACTACTACTACTACTACTACTACTACTACTACTACTACTACTACTACTACTACTACTACTACTACTACTACTACTACTACTACTACTACTACTACTACTACTACTAATACTAATAATAATAATAATAATAATAATAATAATAATAATAAGACGAAGAAGAAGAAGAATATTTATATAGCGCCATAAATCTGGAAATATCCACTCGGAGGCGCTGGATATTTCTACTACTACTGCTACTGCTACTGCTACTGCTACTGCTACTGCTACTGCTACTGCTACTGCTACTGCTACTGCTACTGCACTGCCACTGCCACTGCTACACTACCACTACCACTACCTACCACTACCACTACCACTACTACTACCTACTACTACTACTACTACTACTACTACTACTACTACTACTACTACTACTACTACTACTACTACTACTACTACTACTACTATTAGAAGATACTATACAAAACATATATTACCCTGTGAATAATGATTATAATTATAGTAATCTGAGTTTAGAATGCAATTTACAGATACATTTCAAAATTGCCAGTGTGACTAAAACGATACTTGTCTTAAGTCACCGCAAGGCCAGGGACTCGTGGAAATATTCGACAACCATGACGAGACTGAACTGGCGGCTGAGTGCCAAAATCCACTCGCGGATAAACGTGGCGTTGTGCGATTGGTCAACAGTCGTAGTGAAAGCCAGTGAGAAAGCCGAGGTCAAGCCCCATGCCGTTAAGCAAGTGGCTGTAGCCGAGCGGGAAACAATTCGTTCGTGTCGCCTTGTAGTTGGCGGGAGACTTGATTGCGCGCTCCATTCGCGGGATGTCCTCCAAATAGCTTTCCGACTTGTTGGGGCCAGTGAGGATAGCTCGGTCTTACAAATGGAAAAAATGCGAAGGCGGATTTCATCCAGGCGAACGGTTCCCGGATAGTCGTGAAGTAGACCGAGTCGGGAGGCATGATGCGTGACTTCAATTTCGGCGTGTAGACGACTTGCTGACAGAGGATGTTAAACTGTTTTGTCTTGAGGGTGCCGAAAACATCGTGGTTCAAACTGATACGGGAAGCATAAGTGCATGTGTTTATGAACGGGTTGTACGAATGCCAACTTCCGCCGCAGACCGAATCGATGTAGTATGTTGGTGGTCGTATCACTGGCCGCCTTTTGCGTCTTGACGTAGACCATGTTGATACGTTCTCGGTCGCATCTCGGTGGTTGCGTCTCGACCTGTGGAATGTCACCGATCAACTCCGACAACGACAGCGTCGCAGTCTCTGCATTCGACGGCTGGGAGGATTTAAGATCAGGCCGACGAGGGAGCAAATCGCAAAACAGCAAAATATCACCGGCTTTGTCCGTTCGTTAGTCTCTGCGACGTTCTGTGTACGACAAAAACGTACTGACATATAAGATATAATTACATTTTAAATCACATGGTCGGCGTGGTTTTTCAGTGATGGACCCGCGCCTATGTAATGATCCCTTCCTGTACGGACGGCGCCTTGTAGACAGGACGTTCTAGAACGTTTTAGGTATCATTTAAAAACACATCTTTCTAAGGAAGGCTGCATTTGTGAACTACTTACAGTATGTAAATAACATGTAATGCATTTAATTTAACTTACTTATAATTACATATTTTTAATATTAATTTAGTACGTTCCATTATTAATAACTATTAACGCATAAATTAATAATTATTAATAATTTATTCTTTAGTTTGATCTATTAAATGATTCCCGATACATTTGGGTTATATACATTTAGATTTTTTTATAAGTTTTAATAAGTCTTTTGTTTATGTATGTATTATTTTTATTATTTTACAAAGCATTTTACGTATCTTACCTGATATGTTTAATGTGTAAGCTTAATTTATTACATATATTTTATATCTGATATTTTATTTGTATAAATTTATTATATATATATATATATAATAAATTTACACAAATACAAAATAATGTAATGTAATGTAATGTGATGTGATGTGATGCGATGCGATGCGATGCGATGCGATGCGATGCGATGCGATGCGATGCGATGCGATGCGATGCGATGCGATGCGATGCGATGCGATGCGATGCGATGCGATGCGATGCGATGCGATGCGATGCGATGCGATGCGATGCGATGCGATACGATACGATACATACATACATACAATACAATACAATACAATACAATACAATAAATAAATATAATATAATATAATATTATACATATATATATATATATATATATATATATATATATATATATATATATATATATATATATATATATATGCATTAAGAATGCGTAAACTACGATTAGATTAATGGTTTTATTCAGCCTCATGAAAAAATATTACAGTAACGACAGTTTTACATGTAATACTAAGTTATTTGTTAAATTACAATTTTTATAATATATATATATATATATATATATATATATATATATATATATATATATATATATATATATATATATATATATATATTATATATATATATTATATTATATTATATTATATTATATTATATTATATTATATTATATTATATTATATTATATATATTATATAATGTATTTATATATGTATATATTATATTATGAAAAAACAACATAATTTGATAAACGCAAATACTTAACGCTTATTTAGCGGTTAAGTATTTAGCAGTTGTACAAACGCGTCGTTACTGTAATACGTTTCTTTCATGAACAGGGCTGAATAAAACCATTGGGAAGTCTAATCGTAGTTTACGCATTGCTGCTGTCCCTGAAGTGCATATTAACATTGATATGTGTTACATAATATATATATAATAGATATATATATATTATATATATATAATATATATATATAATTGTATAATATTATTTATATATATTATATTATATTATATTATATTATATTATATTATATTATATTATATTATATTATATTATATTATATTATATTATATTATATTATATTATATTATATTATATTATATTGTATTGTATTGTATTGTATATATATATGTATATATATATATATATATACAGCTATCATAAAATTATTACAGTAACGACGCGTTTGATACAACTGCTAAATACTTAACCGCTTATTTAGCGGTTAAGTATTTAGCAGTTGTAACAAACGCGTCGTTACTGTAATACGTTTCTTTCATGAACAGGGCTGAATAAAACCATTGGGAAGTCTAATCGTAGTTTACGCATTGCTGCTGTCCCTGAATGTGCATAGTTTCACACCGGCCACTTGACTACTCGTGTTTACAGTGAAACATTAAAAGAAGGATACTATATTTTGGATACACTACGAACAGAATATGGACAACATGTGTTACCAACGGTAACAGAAGCTTTCTTAAGTCAGTATCTAAACTCTGCTGACATATCTTTGACGTATAACGCTACAGTGACGACCTCATTTCAATTTGCCTGTCTGTCAGTTGTAATTGTACTCGTCAACTACCTTTAATTCCACCTTATCAACGTGGAAGCCAGTGCTAGTTTGGGACGGAATCAGTGCGCGTATATTTGGTTTAAAGGGAAATAAAAAGTCATTGTTTTCGTGACCTAGGCCTAACAGAGTTAATACAAAGTAACAACTTCCAACAACAATAATGCTTTTAACGTCAGCGGTTTACCAGAAGAATTTAGAACATATAGCCGTAGAAAGTCGGACTACGCCATTTTAGAAAGAGAATGACGTAGTGGAGTCGACTTGGTCGGCATGATCTGTGCATAGTATCTTTTACTTTCTGAACTAATCATGAAAACGACCACCAGCAGCCGCCAAACTTCTCCTCACATATCTTACATACATATACATACTCTACGTTACAAATAAAATTCACTTGCATTCCTCTAACGAAGAAATTACACAAAAGAAACGCACAAATCTCGACGGACGGCAACTCCACATCTTCGGCTACATGCATGTCGCTATTATAAGTTAGCTTCACATAAAATACCGTTAGACGGCGCGTTTTATAAACTTTACTTACATTACGCGCGAAATAGTTTAATTAATTTTAAATAATATAATACTAATTAATTATTATCATCACTATGGTCTACAAGAAATCATAAGTTTTATTATAATATACTAATAATATTTTATTTCATATAGCGCCACATCCATAATTATTCGTGGTGCTTCACAACATACCGCTATTTCAAAATCATACAATAAGATGAATATTTTCCAAAGGTAATATTTTAAAATAAATAATAAAAAACATGTGTCTATATAATTAACTTACAGTACCCATTAGTCATAAAATACATAATAATAATAATAATAATAATAATAATAATTATCGATTTAGTAAATTCAATAAAACCTGCCTTATGTGCGACCACTCATCTTGATCGACCGCTTTCCTAGCCACGGATAGTTTCTGACTAAAATGTACCCACAATGAACGACTACTTGACAAACGCAACCAGGGACTACACAAATTGTTCACGCGATCGTTGCTTTCGCCTTTTAGCAGCGACCAGATCTGGTGCCGAACTGAGGTCAAGCAGTCTTTACGTCGTTCACTCAGCGTTAAATGGTACGCATTTAATATTACTAAAATGACAATCGTGATTTAGTGATTCGTGATTTAGTGAAAATTACCTAAGCGATGTTTTTATCAATAATAATTAAAACAATAACATTTTTTATTAATATTATTGTTAGTGTTTTGTCCAAAATTATTATTATTACATATCTGGTGGTGGAAATATATCATTCATAAGAAAATTCATAAAGCAAACTTCGTCGGTCGCTTCGCGGTACCGTAAAACTGCTATATAAGTTAGCTTTATACAAAATAGCGAATATTTATAAGCTTTACGTACAGCATTCGCACGCGTGAAATAG
>JAODUO010001680.1:40000-42500 GCA_025642075.2 Ridgeia piscesae | reverse complement strand
GCCAGGGACATGCAGCAGGGCCGCTCTTTGGCAGCGTCGCGCCACATGACACATGCGCACAGTGAAATGCGAAGCGGTTGTCTGCACTCACGATGTAGTGGCGACGCAATCGATCAAGAGGTCGTGTTTATACCAAAGTAGGTCACAATGGTAATTACTATGCTTGTTAAACCGAACGGATGCGACGTATGAACATCACTGTAGGGACACACCACGTGGACTTCATCGAAGGATAACCGTTGAGCGGCGGAAAGTACACCAACTGGCCAACAGGTAACGTAGTATGCAAAACGAATAAGATGTCAACCCCACATTCACAACACACCGTCACGGTTGGGTAAATATTTCCCCCACAAACGAACACATGACAGTTGCTTGAACGCTGGTTGTGAACAGCGCAATTGAAGTATATCAAGTACAACTGTTCAACATATATTGAAACAAACACTGGCACTCATATGTTTTCTTATATTTGAACGCTTTCGTTCCAAATGACCAAACCACTTATAAGTTGCTGTCTTCGTAATATTGTCATTAATAACCTGATATATGCTGACGACTCAGTTGTGTTTTTTCTTCTGCCAATGGACTGCGAGCTCTATTTGATACTTGGTGACGCCTGTGGGTATGACAATCACGGGAAGTATAATGCTAGTAAATGTGGGGTTATGCAATTAGATTTTAGACAGGCAAAGCTTGCTAGGGAAACGACACTTAGAGGGAAGAAGTTAACCTTCGTCACCTATGGCAAACGCTTTGGACATGTAATTTGAACTGAGTATTCCGATGAGGCTGGTATTCAAGGCAAGCAATGAACACTAAAAGTGCTAAAAGTAGCATGTTAAAAAACAATTTATTTTTGTTCAGTAGTCAAAAAGAAAAAAGGTACATATCTAATTCAAAGACACAATGACTCATCAAATCGATCAAACCAACGGACATTAAAAACGTACGACGTAAGAAACAACACGACTACTCAAAGGTTGGTAGGATCAGCTGCAACACATGCTAGACATTTAACGTCAGACCGTTGTTTTATTGCACAGGTCGTAAATGTTAATGATGTAAAACTATAACGTTGCTGGTAGAATATGTCCGTCTGGAGTCAAATATCCACTACGGGATCTTCTCAACTGCACACACAAACATGTACGGCGGAATCTGTATCATTAGTACTAATTACAAGTATGTTACTATCGCAGGTAATTCACCAGCGGAACCAGTCGAAGAGCAATAACATGAAGGTTGTCCGACTGCATCCTATCGTCCTGTGCAGAGTCGCCGTATTCCCGGTCGTCTGCCTACTTATTAGATTCGCCTTTTACTTCCTCAACATGCCCAAGGAAGAGACGATTCTTTCGATCGAGAACCTCGCACTTGACGTGTCCTATGGCGTCGAGCCGTACCCAACATGCACGGTCGAGAGACGTAACGTAGTCTTCATAAAGAACCACAAGTGTGGAAGCGACACTGCCACCAACGTCTTCCATCGGTTCGGACTCGACCGCGGCCTCTCGTTCGTGCTGGCAGTTCCCGGGCGGATGACGCTCAACTGGCCGTACGTGATCGAGCCAAGGACCTACCGGGCATCGAAGGCCGACGGCGGAGGGTTCAACATCATGTGCGAGCACCAGATCTACAACGAACGGATCATTTCGGCAATCATGCCGTTTAACAACGAGTACACGACCATCTTGCGAGAGCCGTTCTCGCGCTTCAAGTCGGCCTTCAACTTCTTCCGCTTAGAATGGCGTGCGGATATCCACAACACAAAGCCGATGCTCACGTACTTGGAAGACATCCTACGATATGAGATCCACATCCGATCTCCGTCGAACACACAAAGTAAGAAGTCGTGCATGGGACCCGGATGGACGGCCGGACAGAACGGCATGTCACTCGACCTCGGGTTTGACAATGGCTTCCAGTTGGACGTGCTGGATCAAACGAACAACGTCACTTACATCAGGCAGTGGCTACAGAAACTGCAGAAGCGGTTCGGTCTAGTGATGATAATGGAACACTTCGAAGAGTCACTTGTTCTTCTCCGTAGACTCATGTGCTGGCGTCTTCAGGATGTCCTCTATCTGGTGCGAAACGTTGGACACTATAAGGACAAAAGCACCCAGTCGGACACCATTAACATGAAGCTGATGGACAACTACCGTCGCTTCAATCAGGTCGACATTGTGTTGTACGACCTCTTCAATAAGACCCTCTGGAGACGAATTGAGTTGGAGGGACCCGGATATGCGGACGAGCTGCGGCAATTCAAAGGAGTCATGGAGAAGGTTCGCGAGTTCTGCTACACCGTGCCGCCGCCCAGCAACGACACTCAGATGGTAATTCCCAAGAGCGACTGGAACGAAGCGTTTCCTGTGACCGGATTCTACTGCCTAAGGATGGCAAACCGCCTGTATAATGATATTACGTATATTTATCAGAAGAACCCAAAGAAGGTTCCCGTGCCAAGGAGACATGACAAAGTGCCCGGATGTTA
>JAODUO010001680.1:25000-32500 GCA_025642075.2 Ridgeia piscesae | reverse complement strand
ACATAGCATAACAATATAGCACTGGTTCTGGCAGCGGTGACGAGGTTACACAGTTTAGTCAATTATAACATAAATTTACATAACTATGCATTGATTAAAATACATATTTTACAATTACAATGTAGTAAATAAATATAATGACAAGGAATTAAATTAATTATTGTTTAGTCATATTTTAAACCTAAAAATCTAAATAGTGTAAACTTAAACATAACAGGTTTATGATATTTGATAACTTTATATTTATTTATATTATATAGTTGTTTATAAATAAATAAAAATAAATAGTGAATTAGTGAATTAGTGAATAGTGAAGTAGTTTGCTTGGTTGTCGGGTGGCCCCCTCCAATGCACAATCCTGTCTACTCCACTGTTCAACGTTTATAATATTCTGATGCAAGATGTACATGTCTATAAATCAGTCACATATACAGTATATGTCTACCATGAAACACCACCTAAGTCGGTGATTTATTTTCATGTAGCTCTGCATTCACTGGCTATTAGTATCAAGTGACTGTGATCATCTCTGCACATTACTATATTGCTAAGCTATTGGTGGGAAGGGCATGGCTTATTTGAGGAAATTGTCCTTTCATATGTACTTAAAGGGATACTTCAGTCAGAGAGAGGTTAACAGTATTAACTAACATAACTATACTATGTTGGTTGTGCGTAGTAATTGCGCACAAAGATCGTTAATAAACAATTACTTATAGTTGAATGGTATCCAAAAGATGCTATCTTAGATACACGGCACTGCCATCTGGAGACATGTGCGCCAGTGACGTAAGCCAAATCGATTACGTCACTGGCGAAATTTTGAAACAGGCAAGGATTGGCGGAATCTTTTCTTTAATAATTGTCATAGTGACGTAAGCAATCCGCGACGTACTGGGTACATCAAATACCATCATAATTGATAAGTTACATATATCCCCAAACCATGATATTATAACAAAATAGCGATACACCTTCTGAAGACACATTTCAAAAAAATACAAACCGGGTGGTAAATTGATAGTATTTTTTTTTAAATAAACTTTGGTAGTACTGATAATAATAAAGTACATAAAAACACAATGTATGCAAACTGGATTGAGAAATAAACAGTTCAACATCGACGGCTACAACTATAGCAAATCATGGCTTTATGTGGCTATTTCTGACCCTCATAGAAACATCAAATGGATACATAAGCCAACAATAGCATACTGTGCTACTTAAAACACAAATTGTGTATTCAAAAGATAGACAAGCAGCAACTCATGCGAAAAATGTCATATCAGTTGCTTTCTTAAATACGATCTAAATGGTAAGATAGTATTAATATAAGACAACACAGTTGTCGGAAGAATGTCCATCTAGAGTCAAATGTCTAAAGGGATCTACTAAACTGTATACACCAATATACAGCGAAGGAGGTTTCACTAGTACGAATTACAAGTGTGTTGCTACTGCAGGTGCACCATTGGCGGGAAGCAGCGCCATGAACGTGATCAGACTGCGCCCAATCGTCTTCTGGAGAGTTGTCGTATTCCTGACAGTCTGCGGTCTATTCAGATTCGTCTTGTACTCTCCCAAAACGTCCCAGGACGACACGCTTCTTTCGATCGAGAACCTCGGACTTGACGTGTCCTATGGCGTCGAGCCGTACCCAACATGCACGGTCGAGAGACGTAACGTAGTCTTCATAAAGAACCACAAGTGTGGAAGCGACACAGCCACCAACGTCTTCCATCGGTTCGGACTCGACCGCGGTCTCTCGTTCGTGCTGGCAGTTCCCGGGCGGATGACGCTCAACTGGCCGTACGTGATCGAGCCAGGGACCTACCGGGCATCGAAGGCCGACGGCGGAGGGTTCAACATCATGTGCGAGCACCAGATCTACAACGAACGGATCATTTCGGCAATCATGCCGTTTAACAGCGAGTACACGACCATCTTGCGAGAGCCGTTCTCGCGCTTCAAGTCCGCCTTCAACTTCTTCCGCTTAGAATGGCGTGCGGATATCCACAACACAAAGCCGATGCTCACGTACTTGGAAGACATCCCACGATATGAGATCCACATCCGATCTCCGTCGAACACACAAAGCAAGAAGTCGTGCATGGGACCCGGATGGACGGCCGGACAGAACGGTATGTCACTCGACCTCGGGTTTGACAATGGCTTCCAGTTGGACGTGCTGGATCAAACGAACAACGTCACTTACATCAGGCAGTGGCTACAGAAACTGCAGAAGCGGTTCGGTCTAGTGATGATAATGGAACACTTCGAAGAGTCGCTTGTTCTTCTCCGTAGGCTCATGTGCTGGCGTCTTCAGGATGTCCTCTATCTGGTGCGAAACGTTGGACACTATAATTTTAAAACACTTCAGTTGGACACTATTGATCCGAAGCTGATGGACAACTACCGTCGCTTCAATCAGGTCGACATTGTGTTGTACGACCTCTTCAATAAGACCCTCTGGAGACGAATTGAGTTGGAGGGACCCGGATATGCGGACGAACTGCGGCAATTCAAAGGCGTCATGGAGAAGGTTCGCGAGTTCTGCTACACCGTGCCGCCGCCCAGCAACGACACTCAGATGGTAATTCCCAAGAGCGACTGGAACGAAGCGTTTCCTGTGACCGGATTCTACTGCCTAAGGATGGCAAACCGCCTGTATAATGATATTACGTATATTTATCAGAAGAACCCAAAGAAGGTTCGCATGTCTAGGCAATGGGACAAAGTACCCGGTTGTTAGGCATTGTCAAAACGCAATTCAATATAAATGCAATAGGTAATAATAGTAAAATGAGTACGTGTTTTATATATCAATTTGTTTTTGCGTACGGCGTAAATGAATTCAAATGATAAATGACTGATTAGTCGTATTCGTATCGCCTTCGTATTGGACTGAGGATAGCCGCGTTGGCCCGAGACCGCTGGCGGAATTCTTGTACGTCTACCCGTCAATATAGAAGCAATACGAATATGACCAATTCATCAAATATTTATCAGTTGAAAACTGTGTCGTACGTGATCACTAGTATATCTGAACGTTAAATCTACTCGTTTCGACATTTGGAAATGATGTATTCAGGCCGCTTGGCAAATTCAGTTGAGCGATTAACAAAATGATTGTCTGAGCACGTGCTTTTCGTCGTACATTCATGACAAACCCACAGCTTGTAACAACACTGATGGCAAAGACAAAGGTTGATGAAGTTGTCACGCATAATATTGATTGTAACGTAAGCAAACCGTGACGTGTAGGATACTCTACTTCAATTGGCGTTGGCATGAGTATTCATTCCCGCGTGCATTTAACAAAATATTCAGTGTGTGATATATATATATATATATATATATATATATATATATATATATATATATATATATATATACATATATATATACATATATATATATATATAATGGCATTTGAAACTATGTGAACATCATAGTCTAAAGGTTTTTTATGAAACCTGCCATCACCGATAATCTGAGCCACAATAAGATTGATCAAGATTACCGTCTAGACCTGTAGACTCCATACGGATAAAGAAGGTCACACTACGGATGAAGTCGGGCAAACACCGACACCCACAATGCGTCATGCAGAGACACCTAAGCACCAAGGCGACGTTATATATATATATATATATATATATATATATATATATATATATATATATATATATATATATATATATATAAATAAATAAATATAATAAATATATATATATATATATATATATATATATATATATAAGATAGTTGTGGTCAGTACAAAATCATAAAAAACAGTAATTACATAGGCAGTCGCAGACAAATATTAGCACTGGTTCTGGCAGCGGTGACGAGGTTACACAGTTTAGTCAATTATAACATAAATACATAACTAAATAGCATTGAATTAAAATACATATTTTAAAATTAAATAAATGTAGTAAATAAATATAAATAAATAGTGAATTTAAATTAATTATTGTTTAGTGACATTTTTAAACCTAAAAATCTTAAATGAGTGTAAACGTTAAACATATAGCTAGGGTTTATGATAATGTTGATAACTTTATATTTATTTATAACCGGATTTACGTTTTTTATATATATATATATATATATATATATATATATATATATATATATATATTATATATATATATATATATATATATATATATATATATATATATATATATATATATATATATATATATATAGTTTGCTTGGTTGTCGGGTGGCCCCCTCCAATGCACAATCCTGTCTACGCCACTGTTCAACGTTTATAATATTCTGATGCAAGATGTACATGTCTATAAATCAGTCACATATACAGTATATGTCTACCATGAAACACCACCTAAGTCGGTGATTTATTTTCATGTAGCTCTGCATTCACTGGCTATTAGTATCAAGTGACTGTGATCATCTCTGCACATTACTATATTGCTAAGCTATTGGTGGGAAGGGCATGGCTTATTTGAGAAAATTGTCCTTTCATATTTACTTAAAGGGATACTTCAGTCAGAGAGAGGTTCACAGTATTAACTAGCATAACTATACTATGTTGGTTGTGCGTAGTAATTGTGCACAAAGATCGTTAATAAACAATTACTTATAGTTGAATGGTATCCCAAAGATGCTATCTTAGATACACGGCGCTGCCATCTGGAGACTTATGCGCCAGTGACGTAAGCCAAATCGATTACGTCACTGGCGAAATTTTGAAACAGGCAAGGATTGGCGGAATCTTATCTTAATAATTGTCATAGTGACGTAAGCAATCCGCGACGTACTAGGTACATAAAATACCATCATAATTGATAAGTTACATATATCCCCAAACCATGATATTATAACAAAATAGCGATACACCTTCTGAAGACACATTTCAAAAAAATACAAACCGGGTGGTAAATTGATAGTATTATTTTTTAATAAACTTTGGTAGTACTGATAATAATAAAGTACATCAAAAACAATGTATGCAAACTGGATTGAGAAATAAACAGTTCAACATCGACGGCTACAATTATAGCAAATCATGGCTTTATGTGGCTATTTCTGACCCTCATAGAAACATCAAATGGATACATAAGCCAACAATAGCATACTGTGCTACTTAAAACACAAATTGTGTATTCAAAAGATAGACAAGCAGCAACTCATGCGAAAAATGTCATATCAGTTGCTTTCTTAAATACGATCTAAATGGTAAGATAGTATTAATATAAGACAACACAGTTGTCGGAAGAATGTCCATCTAGAGTCAAATGTCTAAAGGGATCTACTAAACTGTATACACCAATATACAGCGAAGGAGGTTTCACTAGTACGAATTACAAGTGTGTTGCTACTGCAGGTGCACCATTGGCGGGAAGCAGCGCCATGAACGTGATCAGACTGCGCCCTGTCGTCTTCTGGAGAGTTGTCGTATTCCTGACAGTCTGCGGTCTATTCAGATTCGTCTTGTACTCTCCCAAAACGTCCCAGGACGACACGCTTCTTTCGATCGAGAACCTCGGACTTGACGTGTCCTATGGCGTCGAGCCGTACCCAACATGCACGGTCGAGAGACGTAACGTAGTCTTCATAAAGAACCACAAGTGTGGAAGCGACACAGCCACCAACGTCTTCCATCGGTTCGGACTCGACCGCGGTCTCTCGTTCGTGCTGGCAGTTCCCGGGCGGATGACGCTCAACTGGCCGTACGTGATCGAGCCAGGGACCTACCGGGCATCGAAGGCCGACGGCGGAGGGTTCAACATCATGTGCGAGCACCAGATCTACAACGAACGGATCATTTCGGCAATCATGCCGTTTAACAGCGAGTACACGACCATCTTGCGAGAGCCGTTCTCGCGCTTCAAGTCGGCCTTCAACTTCTTCGGCTTAGAATGGCGTGCGGATATCCACAACACAAAGCCGATGCTCACGTACTTGGAAGACATCCCACGATATGAGATCCACATCCGATCTCCGTCGAACACACAAAGCAAGAAGTCGTGCATGGGACCCGGATGGACGGCCGGACAGAACGGCATGTCACTCGACCTCGGGTTTGACAATGGCTTCCAGTTGGACGTGCTGGATCAAACGAACAACGTCACTTACATCAGGCAGTGGCTACAGAAACTGCAGAAGCGGTTCGGTCTAGTGATGATAATGGAACACTTCGAAGAGTCGCTTGTTCTTCTCCGTAGACTCATGTGCTGGCGTCTTCAGGATGTCCTCTATCTGGTGCGAAACGTTGGACACTATAATTTTAAAACACTTCAGTTGGACACTATTGATCCGAAGCTGATGGACAACTACCGTCGCTTCAATCAGGTCGACATTGTGTTGTACGACCTCTTCAATAAGACCCTCTGGAGACGAATTGAGTTGGAGGGACCCGGATATGCGGACGAGCTGCGGCAATTCAAAGGCGTCATGGAGAAGGTTCGCGCGTTCTGCTACACCGTGCCGCCGCCCAGCAACGACACTCAGATGGTAATTCCCAAGAGCGACTGGAACGAAGCGTTTCCTGTGACCGGATTCTACTGCCTAAGGATGGCAAACCGCCTGTATAATGATATTACGTATATTTATCAGAAGAACCCAAAGAAGGTTCGCATGTCTAGGCAATGGGACAAAGTACCCGGTTGTTAGGCATTGTCAAAACGCAATTCAATATAAATGCAATAGGTAATAGTAGTAAAATGAGTACGTGTTTTATATATCAATTTGTTTTTGCGTACGGCGTAAATGAATTCAAATGATAAATGACTGATTAGTCGTATTCGTATCGCCTTCGTATTGGACTGAGGATAGCCGCGTTGGCCCGAGACCGCTGGCGGAATTCTTGTACGTCTACCCGTCAATATAGAAGCAATACGAATATGACCAATTCATCAAATATTTATCAGTTGAAAACTGTGTCGTACGTGATCACTAGTATATCTGAACGTTAAATCTACTCGTTTCGACATTTGGAAATGATGTATTCAGGCCGCTTGGCAAATTCAGTTGAGCGATTAACAAAATGATTGTCTGAGCACGTGCTTTTCGTCGTACATTCATGACAAACCCACAGCTTGTAACAACACTGATGGCAAAGACAAAGGTTGATGAAGTTGTCACGCATAATATTGATTGTAACGTAAGCAAACCGTGACGTGTAGGATACTCTACTTCAATTGGCGTTGGCATGAGTATTCATTCCCGCGTGCATTTAACAAAATATTCAGTATATATATATATATATATATATATATATATATATATATATATATAATGGCATTTGAAACTATGTGAACATCATAGTCTAAAGGTTTTTATGAAACCTGCCATCACCGATAATCTGAGCCACAATAAGATTGATCAAGATTACCGTCTAGACCTGTAGACTCCATACGGATAAAGGAGGTCACACTACGGATGAAGTCGGGCAAACACCGACACCCACAATGCGTCATGCAGAGACACCTAAGCACCAAGGCGACGTTTTATATATATATATAT
>JAODUO010001680.1:0-22500 GCA_025642075.2 Ridgeia piscesae | reverse complement strand
AAGAAATTGACTGGTACCAAAGAGGTGGAAGTGTGAAAAATAAACTGACTGGTACCGAAGAGGTGGAAGTGTGACGAAAAATTGACTGGTACCAAAGAGGTGGAAGTGTGAAGAAGAAACTGACTGGTACCGAAGAGGTAGAAGTGTAACGAATAAACTGACTGGTACCGAAGAGGTGGAAGTGTGACGAAGAAACTTACTGGTACCAAAGAGGTGGAAGTGTGAAGAAGAAACTGACTGGTACCGAAGAGGTGGAAGTGTGACGAAGACACTAACTGGTACCAAAGACGTGGAAGTGTGACTGAAGAAACTGATTGGTACCGAAGGGGTTGAAGTGTAACGAATAAACTGACTGGTACCGAAGAGGTGGAAGTGTGAAGAAGAAACTTGACTGGTACCGAAGAGGTGGAAGTGTGAAGAAGAAACTGACTGGTACCGAAGAGGTGGAAGTGTGACGAAGAAACTGACTGGTACCAAAGAGGTGGAAGTGTAACGAAGAAACTGACTGGTACCAAAGAGGTGGAAGTGTAACGAAGAAACTGACTGGTACCAAAGAGGTGGAAGTGTCACGAAGAAACTGACAGGTACCGAAGAGGTGGAAATATGACTAAGAAATTGATTGGTACAGAAGAGGTGGAAGTGTGACGAAGACACTAACTGGTACCAAAGGGGTGGAAGTGTGACGAAGAAACTGATTGGTACCGAAGGGGTTGGGAAATGTAACGAAGAAACTGACTGGTACCGAAGAGGTGGAAGTGTGAAGAAGAAACTTTACTGGTACCAAAGAGGTGGAAGTGTAACGAAGAAACTGACTGGTACCGAAGAGGTGGAAGTGTGAAGAAGAAACTGACTGGTACCAAAGAGGTGGAAGTGTAACGAAGAAACTGACTGGTACCGAAGAGGGGGGAAGTGTCACGAAGAAACTAACAGGTACCAAAGACGGGGGAAATATGACTAAGAAACTTTACTTTGGGACAGAAGAGGTTTGGGAAATGTGACGAAGAAACTAACTGGTACCGAAGAGGGGGGAAGTGTGACGAAGAAACTAACTGGTACCAAAGAGGTTGGGAAATGTAACGAAGAAACTGACTGGTACCGAAGAGGTGGAAGTGTCACGAAGAAACTGACTGGTACCGAAGAGGTGGAAATATGACTAAGAAATTGATTGGTACAGAAGAGGTGGAAGTGTGACGAAGACACTAACTGGTACCGAAGGGGTGGAAGTGTGACGAAGACACTAACTGGTACCAAAGACGTTTGGGAAGTGTGACGAAGAAACTGACTGGTACCGAAGAGGTGGAAGTGTGACGAAGAAACTGACTGGTACCGAAGAGGTGGAAGTGTGAAGAAGAAACTGACTGGTACCGAAGAGGTGGAAGTGTGACGAAGACATTAACTGGTACCGAAGGGGTGGAAGTGTGACAAAGACACTAACTGGTACCAAAGACGTGGAAGTGTGACTGAAGAAACTGACTGGTACCGAAGAGGTGAAAGTGTGACGAAGAAACTGACTGGTACCGAAGAGGTGGAAATATGACTAAGAAATTGATTGGAACAGAAGAGGTGGAAGTGTGACGAAGACACTAACTGGTACCGAAGGGGTGGAAGTGTGACGAAGACACTAACTGGTACCAAAGACGTGGAAGTGTGACTGAAGAAACTGACTGGTACCGAAGAGGTGGAAGTGTGACGAAGAAACTGACTGGTACCAAAGAGGTGGAAGTGTAACGAAGACACTGACTGGTACCGAAGAGGGGGAAGTGTGACGAAGAAACTGACTGGTACCGAAGAGGTGGAAGTGTGAAGAAGAAACTGACTGGTACCGAAGAGGTGGAAGTGTGACGAAGACATTAACTGGTACCGAAGGGGTGGAAGTGTGACGAAGACACTAACTGGTACCAAAGACGTGGAAGTGTGACTGAAGAAACTGACTGGTACCGAAGAGTGGAAGTGTGAAGAAGAAACTGACTGGTACCGAAGAGGTGGAAGTGTGACGAAGAAACTAACTGGTACCAAAGAGGTGGAAGTGTGACGAAGACACTAACTGGTACCGAAGAGGTGGAAGTGTGACGAAGAAACTGACTGGTACCGAAGAGGTGGAAATGTGACGAAGAAACTGACTGGTAGCAAAGAGGTTGAAGTGTAACGAAGACACTAACTGGTACCGAAGAGGTGGAAGTGTGACGAAGAAACTAACTGGTACCGAAGAGGTGGAAGTGTGAAGAAGAAACTGACTGGTACCGAAGAGGTGGAAGTGTGACGAAGACACTAACTGGTACCGAAGAGGTGGAAGTGTGACGAAGACACTAACTGATACCGAAGACGTGGAAGTGTGACGAAGAAACTGACTGGTACCGAAGAGGTGGAAGTGTGACGAAGACACTAACTGGTACCGAAGACGGGGGAAGTGTGACGAAGAAACTGACTGGTACCGAAGAGGTGGAAGTGTGACGAAGACACTAACTGGTACCGAAGAGGTGGAAGGGTGACGAAGACACTAACTGGTACCAAAGAGGTGGAAGTGTGACGAAGACACTAACTGGTACCAAAGAGGTGGAAATGTGACGAAGAAACTAACTGGTACCAAAGAGGTGGAAGTGTGACGAAGAAACTAACTGGTACCAAAGAGGTGGAAGTGTGACGAAGAAACTAACTGGTACCGAAGAGGTGGAAGTGTGACGAAGAAACTAACTGGTACCAAAGAGGTGGAAGTGTGACGAAGAAACTGACTGGTACCAAAGAGGTGGAAGTGTGACGAAGAAACTGACTGGTACCAAAGAGGTGGAAGTGTAACGAAGAAACTGACTGGTACCGAAGAGGTGGAAGTGTGACGAAGAAACTAACTGGTACCGAAGAGGTGGAAGTGTGAAGAAGAAACTAACTCGGTACCGAAGAGGTGGAAGTGTGACGAAGAAACTAACTGGTACCAAAGAGGTGGAAGTGTGACGAAGAAATAACTGGTACCGAAGAGTGGAAGTGTGACGAAGAAACTAACTGGTACCAAAGAGGTGGAAGTGTGACAAAGAAACTGACTGGTACCAAAGAGGGGGGAAGTGTTTACGAAGAAACTAACTGGTACCAAAGACGGGGGAAGAGTGACGAAGAAACTGACTGGTACCGAAGAGGTTTGGGAAATGTGACGAAGAAACTGACTGGTACCGAACAGGTAGGGAAACGTGACGAAGAAACTAACTGGTACCAAAGAGGTGGAAGTGTAACGAAGAAACTAACTGGTACCGAAAAGGTGGAAACGTGACGAAGAAACTGACTGGTACCGAAAGGTGGAAATGTTTAAGAAGAAACTTACTGGTACCGAAGAGGTGGAAGTGTGACGAAGACATTAACTGGTACCAGAAGAGGTGGAAGTGTGACGAAGACACTAACTGGTACCAAGGGGGGTGCGAAGAAAAGGACGTTTGGGAAATGTGACGAAGAAACTGACTGGTACCGAAAGGGGGGTGGGAAAGTGTGAAAGGGGAAAAAACTGACTGGTACCGAAGAGGTGGAAGTGTGACGAAGACATTTAAATGGTACCGAAGGGGTGGAAGTGTGACAAAAACACTAACTGGTACCAAAAACGTGGAAGTGTGACGAAGAAACTGACTGGTACCGAAGAGGTTTGGGAAATGTGACGAAGAAACTGACTGGTACCGAAGAGGTGGAAAATGTGACGAAGAAACTGACTGGTACCGGGGAAGGAAGGTGGGAAATAATTGGGAAAATAAGAAATTGATTGGTAAAACAGAAGAGGTGGAAGTGTGACGAAGACACTAACTGGTACCGAAGGGGTGGAAGTGTGACGAAGACACTAACTGGTACCAAAGACGTGGAAGTGTGACTGAAGAAACTGACTGGTACCGAAGAGGTGGAAGTGTGACGAAGAAACTGACTGGTACCAAAAAGGTTGGGAAATGTAAAGAAAAACTAAATGGTACCGAAGAGGTGGAAGTGTGACGAAGAAACTGACTGGTACCGAAGAGGTGGAAGTGTGAAGAAGAAACTGACTGGTACCGAAGAGGTGGAAGTGTGACGAAGATACTAACTGGTACCGAAGGGGTGGAAGTGTGACGAAGACACTAACTGGTACCAAAGAGGTGGAAGTGTGACGAAGAAACTAACTGGTACCGAAGAGGTGGAAGTGTGACGAAGAAACTGACTGGTACCGAAGAGGTGGAAGTGTGACGAAGAAACTGACTGGTACCAAAGAGGTTGAAGTGTAACGAATAAACTGACTGGTACCGAAGAGGTGGAAGTGTGACGAAGAAACTGACTGGTACCGAAGAGGTGGAAGTGTGAAGAAGAAACTGACTGGTACCGAAGAGGTGGAAGTGTGACGAAGACACTAACTGGTACCGAAGAGGTGGAAGTGTGACGAAGACACTAACTGGTACCGAAGAGGTGGAAGTGTGAAGAAGAAACTGACTGGTACCGAAGAGGGGGAAGTGTGACGAAGACACTAACTGGTACCGAAGAGGTGGAAGTGTGACGAAGACACTAACTGGTACCGAAGAGGTGGAAGTGTGACGAAGAAACTAACTGGTACCGAAGAGGTGGAAGGGTGACGAAGACACTAACTGGTACCGAAGAGGTGGAAGTGTGACGAAGACACTAACTGGTACCGAAGAGGTGGAAATGTGACGAAGACACTAACTGGTACCAAAGAGGTGGAAGTGTGACGAAGACACTAACTTGGGACCAAAGAGGTGGAAGTGTGACGAAGAAACTAAATTGGGACCAAAAAGGTGGAAGTGTACGAAGAAACTGACTGGTACCAAAGAGGTGGAAGTGTGACGAAGACACTAACTGGTAGCAAAGAGGTGGAAGTGTGAAGAAGACACTAACTGGTACCAAAGAGGTGGAAGTGTGACGAAGAAACTGACTGGTACCGAAGAGGTGGAAGTGTGACGAAGAAACTGACTGGTACCGAAGAGGTGGAAGTGTGACGAAGACACTAACTGGTACCGAAGAGGTGGAAGTGTGACGAAGACAATAACTGGTACCGAAGACGTGGAAGTGTGACGAAGAAACTGACTGGTACCGAAGAGGTGGAAGTGTGACGAAGACATTAACTGGTACCGAAGGGGTGGAAGTGTGACAAAGACACTAACTGGTACCAAAGACGTGGAAGTGTGACTGAAGAAACTGACTGGTACCGAAGAGGTGGAAGTGTGACGAAGAAACTGACTGGTACCGAAGAGGTGGAAGTGTGACGAAGAAACTGACTGGTACCAAAGAGGTTGAAGTGTAACGAATAAACTGACTGGTACCGAAGAGGTGGAAGTGTGACGAAGAAACTGACTGGTACCGAAGAGGTGGAAGTGTGAAGAAGAAACTGACTGGTACCGAAGAGGTGGAAGTGTGACGAAGACACTAACTGGTACCGAAGAGGTGGAAGTGTGACGAAGACACTAACTGGTACCGAAGACGTGGAAGTGTGACGAAGAAACTGACTGGTACCGAAGAGGTGGAAGTGTGAAGAAGAAACTGACTGGTACCGAAGAGGTGGAAGTGTGACGAAGACACTAACTGGTACCGAAGAGGTGGAAGTGTGACGAAGACACTAACTGGTACCCAAGAGTGGAAGGTGACGAAGAAACTACTGGTACCGAAGAGGTGGAAGTGTGACGAAGAAACTACTGGTACCGAAGAGGTGGAAATGTGACGAAGAAACTACTGGTACCAAGAGGTGGAAATTGACAAGAAATTATTGGAACAAAGAGGTGGAAGTGTGACGAAGAACTAAATGGTACCGAAGGGGTGGAAGTGTACGAAGAACTAAATGGTACCAAAGATGGAAGTGTGACGAAGAAATACTGGTACCAAGAGGTGGAAGTGTGACGAAGAAACTACTGGTACCAAAGAGGTTGAAGTGTAAAGAAAAACTGACTGGTACCGAAGAGGTGGAAGTGTGACGAAGAAACTACTGGTACCGAAGAGGTGGAAGTGTGAAGAAGAAACTACTGGGACCGAAGAGGTGGAAGTGTGACGAAGAATTAAATGGTACCAAGGGGTGGAAGTGTGACGAAGAACTAACTGGTACCAAAAAGTGGAAGTGTGACGAAGAAACTACTGGTACCAAGAGGTGGAAGTGTGACAAGAAACTGACTGGTACCAAGAGGTGGAAGTTGACGAAGAAACTACTGGTACCAAAAAGGTTGAAGGTAAAGAAAAATGACTGGACCGAAGAGGGGGAAGTGTGACGAAGAAACTGACTGGTACCGAAAGGTGGGAAAGGGGAAGAAGAAACTACTGGTACCGAAGAGGTGGAAGTGTGACGAAGAAACTAACTGGTACCGAAAAGGGGGAAAGTGACGAAGAACTAAATGGTACCGAAAGGTGGAATTGAAGAAGAAACTACTGGTACCGAAGAGGGGGAATTGACGAAAAACTAACTGGTACCGAAGAGGTGGAATTGACGAAGAACTAAATGGTACCGAAGAGTGGAATGTGACGAAGAAACTGACTGGTACCAAGAGGTGGAAGTGTGACGAAGAACTAAATGGTACCGAAGAGGTGGAATGTGACGAAGAATTAAATGGTACCGAAGAGTGGAAGTGTGACGAAGAAACTGACTGGTACCGAAGAGGTGGAAATGTGACGAAGAACTAACTGGTACCCAAAAGGTGGAATGTGACGAAGAACTAACTTGTCCAAAAGGTGGAATGTACAAGAAACTGACTGGTACCGAAAGGTGGAAGTGTGACGAAGAAATGACTGGGACCAAAAGGTGGAATGTGACGAAGAACTAACTGGTACAAAGAGGTGGAAGTGTGAAGAAGAACTAATGGTACCAAAGAGGTGGAAGTGTGACGAAGAAACTACTGGTACCGAAGAGGTGGAAGGTGAGAAGAAATGACTGGTACCAAAAAGGTTGAAGTGTAAAGAAAAACTGACTGGTACCAAGAGGTGGGAAAGGGGACGAAGAAACTACTGGTACCGAAGAGGTGGAAGTGTGAAGAAGAAACTGACTGGTACCGAAGAGGTGGAATGTGACGAAGAAACTAAATGGTACCGAAGAGGTGGAAGGGGACGAAGAAATAACTGGTACCGAAGAGTGGGAATGTGACGAAGAAACTACTGGTACCGAAAGGGGGAATGTGACGAAGAACTAAATGGTACCGAAGAGGGGGAAGTGTGACGAAGAAACTACTGGGACCGAAGAGGTGGAATGTGACGAAGAACTAACTGGTACCGAAGAGGTGGAATTTACGAAGAACTAAATGGTACCGAAGAGGTGGAATGTGACGAAGAACTAAATGGTACCGAAGAGGTGGAAATGTGACGAAGAACTAACTGGTACCAAAAAGGTGGAATGTGACGAAGAACTAACTTGTACCAAAAAGGTGGAATTGACGAAGAAACTGATGGTACCGAAGAGGTGGAATTACGAAGAAACTGACTGGTACCAAAAAGGTGGAATTGACGAAGAATTAAATGGTACCAAAAAGGTGGAATGTGACGAAGACACTAACTGGTACCAAAGAGGTGGAAGTGTGACGAAGAAACTGACTGGTACCGAAGAGGTGGAAGTGTGACGAAGAAACTAACTGGTACCGAAGAGGTGGAAGTGTGAAGAAGACACTAACTCGTACCGAAGAGGTGGAAGTGTGACGAAGAAACTTACTGGTACCAAAGAGGTGGAAGTGTGACGAAGAAACTAACTGGTACCGAAGAGATGGAAGTGTGACGAAGAAACTAACTGGTACCAAAGAGGTGGAAGTGTGACAAAGAAACTGACTGGTACCAAAGAGGTGGAAGTTTGACGAAGAAACTAACTGGTACCGAAGAGGTGGAAGAGTGACGAAGAAAGTGACTGGTACTGAAGAGGTGGAAGTGTGACGAAGAAATTGACTGGTACCAAACAGGTAGAAGCGTGACGAAGAAACTAACTGGTACCGAAGAGGTGGATGTGTGACGAAGAAACTAACTGGTACCGAAAATGTGGAAACGTGACGAAGAAACTGACTGGTACCGAAAGGTGGAAATTTGACGAAGAAACTTACTGGTACCGAAGAGGTGGAAATATGACGTAGAAACTAACTGGTACCGAAGAGGTGGAAATATGACGAAGAAACTGACTGGTACCGAAGAGGTGGAAAATGTGACGAAGAAACTGACTGGTCCCCAAGAGGTGGAATGTGACGAAGAAACTGACTGGTACCGAAGAGGTGGAATGTGACGAAGAAACTGACTGGACCGAAGAGGTGGAAGTGTGACGAAGAAACTACTGGTCCCGAAAGGTGGAATGTGACGAAGAAACTAACTGGTCGAAAAGGTGGAAATGTGACGAAGAAACTAACTGGTCCCAAAAAGGGGGAAAATGTGACGAAGAAACTGACTGGTCCCGAAAGGTGGAATGTGACGAAGAAACTACTGTACCAAAAGGGGGAAAATTGACGAAGAAACTAATGGTACCAAAGAGGTGGAAGTGTGACGAAGAAACTAATGGTACCAAAGAGGTGGAATTGACGAAGAAACTAACTGGTACCGAAGAGGTGGAAAGTGAGAAGAAATGATGGTACGAAGAGGTGGAAGTGTGACAAAGAAACTGACTGGTACCAAAGGGGTGAAGGTGACGAAGAAACTAACTGGTACCAAGAGGTGGAGTTGACGAAGAAACTGACTGGTACCGAAGAGGTGGAAATGTGACGAAGAAACTGACTGGTACCGAAGAGGTGGAAGTGTGACGAAGAAACTAACTGGTACAGAAGAGGTTGAAATGTGACGAAGAATCTAACTGGTACCGAAAATGTGGAAATGTGACGAAGAAACTGACTGGTACCAAAGAGGTGGAATTGACGAAGAAACTATTTGTACCGAAGAGGTGGAAATTGACGAAGAAACTAACTGGTACCAAGAGGGGGAAAATTGACGAAGAAACTGACTGGTACCGAAGAGGGGGAAAATGTGACGAAGAAACTGACTGGTACCAAGAGGGGGAAAATGTGACGAGAAACTAACTGTACCGAAGAGGTGGAAATGTGACGAAGAAACTAACTGGTACCGAAGAGGGGGAAAATTGACGAAGAAACTGATTGGACCGAAGAGGGGGAAAATTGACGAAGAAACTACTGGTCCCGAAAGGTGGAAATTGACGAAGAAACTACTGGTACCGAAAGGTGGAAATGTGACGAAGAAACTGACTGGTACCGAAAGGTGGAAGTGTGACGAAGAAACTGACTGGTACCGAAAAGGTGGAAATGTGACGAAGAAACTAACTGGTACCAAAGAGGTGGAAGTGTGACGAAGAAACTATGGTACCAAAGAGGTGGAAGTTTGACGAAGAAACTAACTGGTACCGAAGAGGTGGAAGAGTGAGAAGAAAGTGACTGGTACTGAAGAGGTGGAAGTGTGACGAAGAAACTGATGGTACCAAAAGGTAGAAGCGTGACGAAGAAACTAACTGGTACCGAAGAGGTGGATGTGTGACGAAGAAACTAACTGGTACCGAAAAGTGGAAAGTGACGAAGAAACTGACTGGTACCGAGAGGGGGAAAATTTGACGAAGAAATTTACTGGTCCCGAAGAGGTGGAAATATGACGAAAAACTAACTGGTACCGAAAGGTGGAAATTGACGAAGAAACTGACTGGTACCGAAGAGGGGGAAAATGTGACGAAGAAACTACTGGTACCAAGAGGTGGAATGTGACGAAGAAACTACTGGTACCGAAGAGGTGGAAATTGACGAAGAAACTGACTGGTACCGAAGAGGTGGAATGTGACGAAGAAACTGACTGGACCGAAGAGGTGGAATGTGACAAAGAAACTAACGGGTACGAAAAGGTGGAAATGTGACGAAGAAACTAACTGGTACCGAAAAGGTGGAAATTGACGAAGAAACTGATGGTACCGAAAGGTGGAATGTGACGAAGAAACTGACTGTACCGAAAAGGTGGAAATTGACGAAGAAACTAACTGGTACCAAAGAGGTGGAA
Organism: Ridgeia piscesae; assembly: GCA_025642075.2. Taxonomy (NCBI): domain Eukaryota; kingdom Metazoa; phylum Annelida; class Polychaeta; order Sabellida; family Siboglinidae; genus Ridgeia; species Ridgeia piscesae. The sequence goes on along the minus strand of JAODUO010001680.1, from coordinate 12,564 downwards.
TGTGACGAAGAAACTATGGTACCAAAGAGGTGGAAGTGTGACAAAGAAACTAACTGGTACCGAAGGGGTGGAAGGTGAGGAAGAAATACTGGTACAAGAGGTGGAAGTGTGACGAAGAAACTGACTGGTACCAAAGAGGTAAAAGGGTGACGAAGAAACTAACTGGTACCGAAGAGGTGGAGGTGACGAAGAAATGACTGGTCCCGAAGAGGGGGAAAATGTGACGAAGAAACTGACTGGTACCAAAGGTGGAAGGTGACGAAGAAACTAACTGGTACGAAGGGGTTTAAAATGTGACGAAGAACTAACTGGTACCGAAAATGTGGAAAGTGACGAAGAAACTGACTGGTACCAAAGAGGTGGAATTGACGAAGAAACTATTTGTACCGAAGAGGTGGAAATTGACGTGAAACTAACTGTACCGAAGAGGTGGAAATTGACGAAGAAACTAACTGGTACCGAAGAGGTGGAAATTGACGAAGAAACTGATTGGTACCAAGAGGGGGAAAATGTGACGAAGAAACTGACTGGTACCGAAGAGGTGGAAATTGACGAAGAAACTGACTGGTACCGAAGAGGGGGAAAATGTGACAAAGAAACTAGGGTACCAAGAGGTGGAAGTGTGACAAAGAAACTACTGGTCCCGAAAGGTGGAATGTGACGAAGAAACTAACTCCCCCGAAAAGGTGGAAATGTGACGAAGAAACTAACTGGTACAAAAAAGGGGGAAAATGTGACGAAGAAACTAACTGGCCCCGAAAAGGTGGAAATGTGACGAAGAAACTACTGGTACCAAAGGTGGAAGTTGACGAAGAAACTATGTACCAAAAGGGGGAAAATGTGACGAAGAAACTAACTGGTACCAAAGAGGTGGAAGTGTGACGAAGAAATCACTGGTACCAAAGAGGTGGAAGGTGACGAAGAAACTACTGGTACCGAAGAGGGGGAAAATGTGACGAAGAAACTGACTGGTACCGAAGAGGTGGAAATGTGACGAGAAACTAACTGTACCGAAGAGGGGGAAAATGTGACGAAGAAACTAACTGGTCCCGAAGAGGTGGAAATTGACGAAAAAACTATTGTACCGAAGGGGGAAATGTGACGAAGAAACTGACTGGTACCGAAGAGGGGGAAAATTGACGAAGAAACTGACTGGTACCGAAGAGGTGGAAATGTGACGAAGAAACTATTGGTACCGAAGAGGTGGAATTGACGAGAAACTGACTGGTACCGAAGAGGTGGAATGTGACGAAGAAACTGACTGTCCCGAAAAGGTGGAAATGTGACGAAGAAACTAACTGGTACAGAAAAGGTGGAAATGTGACGAAGAAACTAACTGGTCCGAAAAGGTGGAAATGTGACGAAGAAACTGACTGGTACCGAAAGGTGGAAGTGTGACGAAGAAACTGACTAGTACCGAAAATGTGGAAATGTGACGAAGAAACTAACTGGTACCAAAGAGGTGGAAGTGTGACGAAGAAACTCACTGGTACCAAAGAGGTGGAAGTGTGACGAAGAAACTGACTGGTACCGAAGAGGTGGAAATGTGACGAAGAAACTGACTGGTACCGAAGAGGTGGAAATGTGACGATGAAACTAACTGCTACCGAAGAGGTGGAAATGTGACGAAGAAACTAACTGGTACCGAAGAGGTGGAAATATGACGAAGAAACTGATTGGTACCGAAGAGGTGGAAATGTGACGAAGAAACTGACTGGTACCGAAGAGGTGGAAATATGACGAAGAAACTGACTGGTACCGAAGAGGTGGAAATGTGACGAAGACATTAACTGGTACCAAAGAGGTGGAAGTGTGACGAAGACACTAACTGGTACCGAAGAGGTGGAAGTGTGAAGAAGACACTAACTCGTACCGAAGAGGTGGAAGTGTGACGAAGAAACTAACTGGTACCAAAGAGGTGGAAGTGTGACGAAGAAACTGACTGGTACCAAAGAGGTGGAAGTTTGACGAAGAAACTAACTGGTACCGAAGAGGTGGAAGAGTGACGAAGAAAGTGACTGGTACTGAAGAGGTGGAAGTGTGACGAAGAAACTGACTGGTACCAAAGAGGTAGAAGCGTGACGAAGAAACTAACTGGTACCGAAGAGGTGGATGTGTGACGAAGAAACTAACTGGTACCGAAAATGTGGAAACGTGACGAAGAAACTGACTGGTACCGAAAGGCGGAAATGTGACGAAGAAACTTACTGGTACCGAAGAGGTGGAAATATGACGAAGAAACTAACTGGTACCGAAGAGTTGGAAATATGACGAAGAAACTGACTGGTACCGAAGAGGTGGAAATGTGACGAAGAAACTGACTGGTACCCAAGAGGTGGAAGAGTGACGAAGAAACTGACTGGTACCGAAGAGGTGGAAATGTGACGAAGAAATTAACTGGAACCGAAGAGGTGGAAATATGACGAAGAAACTAACTGGTACCGAAGGGGTGGAAATATGACGAAGAAACTAACTGGTACCGAAGAGGTGGAAGTGCGACGAATAGTCCAGCCGATATGTGAATGAATTGTGCGTTTTATGATACAAGTGTGAAATTTGGCACAAACGTAGAACACATAAATACAAAAATATTTGGATATAGGGCCATCTCCAATTTCGCCCGGAAAGGCATTGGCGGCCATTTTCTAAGATGGCCGCCGTAAACTTATTTTCTCATATCTTAGTAACAACGTCAAGTAAATCAGTCCTTTTGGTATTGAAACCTAGATGTTCGGGGTCAGCCATTTCACATGTATTACACTTGAACTTCTCCGACATTAACATCCGCCATTTTTAAAGATGGCGGCCGACAAGACTAATAACCGTATATCTCATGACCTACGCGACCTAGAAAGCTAATGTTATGGTCAAAATGTAGGTAGCTAGACAGCCGATTCCACTGTATTAAAATATTTTGTATTTGACCTTTGCCGACCTTCATATCCGCCATTTTTTTTTTAAATGACGTCCCCTAAAACGAATTTTGTATACACATTTACAATGCTTCAGTCAGAACCGCCATATTTGTGTCAAAATGTAACTTTTTCAAAGTAACGATTTCAAATATGTTACATATGATCTTCTCCAATACTAATATGGCGCCTTTCAAAACCAAACTTCTTCACATCTTGAGAACTAAACCACCTAGAGAGAAAACATTGTCTTTATAGTTAAGATTTTTCGTGCTGCTATTTTAAATATGCTACTTTTGATCCTTTCGGACATTCGTATCGGTCTTTTTTCAAGATGGCGACTATAAATGGCGGTTATTTTCTATAATGGCCATCAACAAACGCTATTTACTAGCTAGCCTATATTCATGAGAGGAGTATCAGAAGTCGTTCCCTCTCTTGATGTTTAGAAAAGTTTACGTTAACTCCGAAACGCCTCACAGTTTTAACTCCTTGTTTATTTTATTTTGCGTTGTTTGATTCCATGTTTTGTGATATGTCAACAGAAACATTCAACAGCAGAAACTTACTATGTCGTCTGTGACAGTTCAGCATTCCTGTAACACATGTGCGTATGTAACACGATAAGTGTATACACATTGTGCATGAACAAAATGTCCTATGGAAAGTGTAACAGTTACTAATTACTAGACGTCCTAATGTTTACTGTGTCGCACATTAGCTACGAGCACACAGTCCCCCACAGTAGCAAAGAGCAGTGCATTGAAGTCCTGCCTTGAGGCACTTACGTAGTCCCATGCATCCCTTCTTGCAACCACAGCGCAGTAGTTCTCGACAAGCTTGTGTCGCTTCAGGAAGAGTTGTCCAATATATTTTCCAACCGCCATTTTCATTCCTGTTCCACCCCCATTCACTTGGAGATGGAAGCTCCGGAGTCGCGATCATCGTCTGTGCCCAACAGTGGCCGGCTTGGTAAGCAGCCCGCTTTGTGTGCTGGAGAAATACTGCTTGTGTCGGAGGAAGACCGTCAATATAGCTCTACCTTTCTGTGTGAACAGCTGCTTCCTCGCTTCATTGAGAAATTCCTGGCTGCTAGTACGGTCGTACAGATGGACTACAAATCGTTCCAGTGGACTCAGCCAATTTTCTACGGTCACCGGGGTAGCAGCCAAGGCACAGAAAGCTGGTGTGATTTCGTCATAGGCATTCCACATGCCCCATGTAGTGCGTTTGCCCCTGCCTCCAAAACATGACACCGTGTCACAACCAGTGAAGGCATGAAACATTGGCAAAGCAACACAACAATCAGGACCCAGTGCGTCGGCCATCTCGTGGGCCGGTAAATATCGAAAGTTATTTCCAGCACCAAAGGCAATCCACAGTTCGGTGATGTTGAGGCGATGAGCTGATGCCACTGCAAGAACAACCACGTCCGTGTCATCTGTTTGAATGGATACCTTGTTATACCCTTGTTTAACAGCATCATCCATGTGGAGTAGGATTCGTGTGTCCTCTTCTTCATGGGTGCATGGAGCAAGGCCTGACACGCCTCGGGACTGATTGCGATGTGATGTACGGCAGGAACACTTGGGTCGCGTAATCGGAAAATGTCTTTGCAAAACCCGGTCAAAGCGTGTTAACGATTGCAGCCCCATCAAGCAGGATGACTTGTACGACAGGAGTGGGGGAAAGGTCTTGTGTAGGAACGAGATCTTCCAAGCAGCCGACCAGATCAGACTTTGTTTCTGTCCGCAGTTTCCCCATTTGTGATAAAGCAGGTGGATACGCTTGATTTTCATGTTGAAAGAACTGATCGAGATCACCACTCCGTATTTGCGACGCTATGTACAACCTGGAGAACAGAGAACAGCCATTATTGAGTGATGACCGCTGCAGTTGTGCTCTTGATTTCTCTCGCACTGGTGGCCGGCTGAACAGTAGTAGGTTATTTCTCTTGATTGGATCTGTAATGGGCTTTGTTTGGTTGACAAGGCGCTCGTTGACGTAGGTGTCATACTGCTCTTGTCCGAGAGATTTGATTTGACGCAACGTGTCAATCACAGCTGGATCTGCAAGGTCTCTGCTATCCAGTACAAGCAAATCATTGCTGTTCTCAGCGAATGGATTTCCCATCTCTTCTATTACAGCAGTTAATGACGTGATATCTCGTCCGAATGTCATCTGTGCATGTTTTGTCTGCTCGTGATGCCGGAAATCTGTTTTCTTTTTCTTCATGGTTGAAACCTCAAATTCTCCAATCAGACGTGCCATTTCAGGGCCAGTCACCATCCAACGCCGCAGTGCTGCAGGGTTCTCAGTCAGACCCACAGCTCCACTATCACCCTTCACAGAGGCATTATTCTGTTCATGAGCATGGTCAATTGCAATACCACGTGCGATGTTTTCTTGATGCATTGCGTAAAGTCTCTCTAACTGGAGGCATGCCGCAGAAGAAACATGTTTTGGTGTAAGGAGGTGCTTCTTCTATAGACTTAACGGGTGAACTTCTTGGAAGCAGCTGTATTGTCCTCAATGCGAGATTTCCTCTTCTCTGTTCGCTCAAGTTTTGTCTTGTTGAATTGTAATCGACAAGAGTCATGGCATTTGGCTTGGTGCTGTCGGAAGGTTGTCTCAATGCCAACACCATCATCTAACCTTGATAGATTGATTGTCTTAGGCAAACAACCAACCTTGTCGAAACCCTTAATATTGTCAGCGATAGTCTTGTAACCAACCCCCTCCCTTCTGCGTCACGTTTTGAAGAAGCAGGACAGCGAAGCACCTCCGGTGTGTCCTCCTGACACAGAACGCATTTGTTCCAGTTTGTCGTCAGACATAGTACATTGGATGTTCCAGGCTGATCGACCACTTTATATACCTTAGCCATTCAGATATTATGACAATTACGCTCTTCTTGTGAAAATAGGGTGTAGAAGGATGTCATAACTCTACGGATTACCTGCATTACATTAAAAAGAATCCTACATGTTCTATGATTTGTACATTCCGCATTTATATCATCTAACATAACATATATTCAAAAACGAAGCGCGGTTTCCTTTCTTTTTGGTCATCCTCGCAACCACATGATCAGCTGCTAAACCGCCTACCGATCGAAAAAACATAATATTAATATGTGCATAATTATTGAAACTAATAGGCGACAATTTAAGGCGAGACGTTGTCGTTCCAACGGCTGTCATTTTATAAAATGGTGGTACGAAGGTCGATGAAGGTCAAATGCAAAAGTATTCAAATTATTCACATCGGCTGTCCACATACGTTTCCTGTGACAACAACATTACCGCTCCAAGTAACGTAGTTCATGAGATATGGGAACATTAGTGTTGGCGCCCACCATCTTTACAAATGGCGGATTTGAATGTCGTAGAAGGTCAAATGTAACATATTTGAAATCACTGACCCAGAAGTTGTATGTTTTGGTTCCAAAACATCTAGTCTACGTTGCAAAAGTCTTTAGATAGAGGAAATTGGTTTTTTGGCGGCCATCTTTAAAATGGCTGCCAACCCCTTCCAGGGCAAAATCTGAGATGGCCCTATATCCAAATATTTGTGTAATTGTGTACTCTATGCGTGTGCCAAATTTCATGCTTGTATCATAAAACGCACAATTCGACCATATTTTGTCACATATCGGCTGCACTAGAAGAAAATAACTGGTACAGAAGAGGTGGAAATGTGACGAAGAAACTAACTGGTACCGAAAAGGTGGAAATGTGACGAAGAAACTGACTGGTACCGAAGAGGTGGAAGTGTGACGAAGAAACTGACTGGTACCGAAGAGGTGGAAATGTGACGAAGAAACTGACTGGTACCGAAGAGGTGGAAGTGTGACGAAGAAACTGACTTGTACCGAAGAGGTGGAAATGTGACGAAGAAACTAACTGGTACCGAAGAGGTGGAAATATGACGAAGAAACTGACTGGTACCGAAGAGGTGGAAATGTGACGAAGAAACTGACTGGTACCGAAGAGGTGGAAATGTGACGATGAAACTAACTGCTACCGAAGAGGTGGAAATGTGACGAAGAAACTAACTGGTACCGAAGAGGTGGAAATATGACGAAGAAACTGATTGGTACCGAAGAGGTGGAAATGTGACGAAGAAACTGACTGGTACCGAAGAGGTGGAAATATGACGAAGAAACTGACTGGTACCGAAGAGGTGGAAATGTGACGAAGAAACTAACTGGTACCAAAGAGGTGGAAGTGTGACGAAGACACTAACTGGTACCAAAGAGGTGGAAGTGTGACGAAGAAACTAACTGGTACCGAAGAGGTGGAAGTGTGAAGAAGACACTAACTCGTACCGAAGAGGTGGAAGTGTGACGAAGAAACTTACTGGTACCAAAGAGGTGGAAGTGTGACGAAGAAACTAACTGGTACCGAAGAGATGGAAGTGTGACGAAGAAACTAACTGGTACCAAAGAGGTGGAAGTGTGACGAAGAAACTGACTGGTACCAAAGAGGTGGAAGTTTGACGAAGAAACTAACTGGTACCGAAGAGGTGGAAGAGTGACGAAGAAAGTGACTGGTACTGAAGAGGTGGAAGTGTGACGAAGAAACTGACTGGTACCAAAGAGGTAGAAGCGTGACGAAGAAACTAACTGGTACCGAAGAGGTGGATGTGTGACGAAGAAACTAACTGGTACCGAAAATGTGGAAACGTGACGAAGAAACTGACTGGTACCGAAAGGTGGAAATGTGACGAAGAAACTTACTGGTACCGAAGAGGTGGAAATATGACGAAGAAACTAACTGGTACCGAAGAGGTGGAAATATGACGAAGAAACTGACTGGTACCGAAGAGGTGGAAATGTGACGAAGAAACTGACTGGTACCCAAGAGGTGGAAGTGTGACGAAGAAACTGACTGGTACCGAAGAGGTGGAAATGTGACGAAGAAACTGACTGGTACCGAAGAGGTGGAAATGTGACGAAGAAACTAACTGGTACCGAAGAGGTGGAAATGTGACGAAGAAACTAACTGGTACCGAAGAGGTGGAAATATGACGAAGAAACTGACTGGTACCGAAGAGGTGGAAATGTGACGAAGAAACTGATTAGTACCGAAAAAGTGGAAATGTGACGAAGAAACTAACTGGTACCGAAGAGGTGGAAAGGTGACGAAAAAACTGACTGGTACCGAAGAGGGATGTCCTGAATGGCTCGTGGCTGACCAAAGACTGTGCAACCAAAGGAAACATGTGGCGCATGCGAGTACTCCAAACAAGATGCATTTGCTTTCAGCTTGTCAACATGATGTTTGAGTAGGATAATTAACTTTGTTCGTGGACATTTTCAGACAACTCTCTGTAGGCTAAGGGAAAAGAAGGTTGAGGGTAACATCTAAATCTTTGTTCATAATATAATCAATTTGGAAGAAATGAAGTGTAACTTTGCTAATTTTGAAATACCTTCTGACAAAATTGCAGACGCATGGGATGGGAAGCACACATTTGTTAATTAGTAAATGATTTAACCCTCAAGAAACGTTTTTTTTTTTTTCATATATTTCGGCTGTCTCTCATAGGCTTCTTCAGCGGATCATTGCATTCGAACAACAATTTGTTGCTAACTACTATTAAGCTTACGTCTTCATATGCAGCGACGTACGTATTACATTGTTTTCCAACCCCCAAAATGTGATCATCATATATAATTCGTGATTTTGCTAAGGTTTCCAAACGTCGTCGAGTGTTGCCTATAATTAGCAGGACTATGTACGGACAAGGACCGGAAAGGGTTATCGTTGACAAGTGCACGTGCGTGGTTTGTGATCGGCGACAAGCTGGGTATTAAATGAACTGTGTGTCCTAGTATAGTTAAGTTGACTCTCTAGTAATTTTTTTTTTTGTCTTTTAACGGGTTTTTTCATATTGTTGTCACACACACACACACACACACACACACACACACACACACACACAACAACACACACACACACACACACAAACACAACACACACACACAACAACAACAACACACACACACAACACACACACACAAACACACACAAAAAAACACAACACAACACACACACAACACAACAACAAAAAAAAAAAAAAAAAAAAACAAAAAACAAACAAAAAAAAAAAAAAAAAAAAAAAAAAAAAAAAAAAAAAAAAAAAAAAAAAAAAAAAAAAAAAAAAAAAAAAAAAAAAAAAAAAAAAAAAAAAAAAAAAAAAAAAAAAAAAAAAAAAAAAAAAAAAAACACACACACACACACAAAAACACAAAAACAAACAAAAAAAAAAAAAAAAAAAAAAATATATAAAATATAATATATATATATATATATATAATATATAACGTAAAGGTGCACAACAAAGAAAAAACTAACGGCAAATACAAAAGGCTGACAACACCTGATTAGAGACTAATTGACAAAAGACATATAGTCGATATGGGAAAAAAAATAGTTGAAATTTTAGCAATTTTCAAAAGGGGTTTTTAAATTTTTTTCTCGACTTGGCATAATTTACCGTTCTCTGTTTCGAGTGTCGGACTTTGGGGGTTTTTCTCCCCGTCGATCCTTTCATTGATGGGTGATGTGACATATGTGAAAATTAGCTTACGGCTTCTTACGGCCCTCCAGTAGGCAAGTGTAGAGCCGGCGAGGGTAGACCCTCCTCCAAGGGAAAAGTCCTCACCAGCCCTGACACGATGAGATGATATGACAGGGTGATGCAGATACAAGGGTATATCCTACCATATCGGGAGTTGGAATTTTGGTAAATAAGCATTCGCCAGCATGTGCATACGCGAATAGACACTCAGCTATGCGCTTTTGACATGTTTATATACATGCAGGTCTATATGCCTGTAGTATAAAGGATACCGAAAACATGTATACTTTTGGAAGAAAAGAAAAAGTAATGCCGTGTGTGTGTGTGTGTGTGTGTGTGTGTGTGTGTGTGTGTGTGTGTGTGTGTGTGTGTGTGTGTGTGTTGTGTGTGGTTGTGTGTGTGTGTGTGTGTGTGTGTGTGTGTGTGTGTGTGTGTGTGTGTGTGTGTGTGTGTTTGTTTGTGTGTGTGTGTTTGTGTGTGTGTGTTTTGTGTGTGTTGTTTGTTTTGGGTTTAGTTGTACCTGGAAAAGGGACCCCTTTTGACTAGGTCCATACGAATCCTATGAGCAAAGGGTTCTATACACAACACATACAATAAAGGCGAGAGGCTACATCCTTGTCGTACACTGCGCTGTACGGGGAATTCATTTGAAATATAACCATTAACCAGAACTCTAGATTCTACGTCTGTATACAATAATTTAACAAGTGATATAAAATGGGACTTAAATCCAAAGGTACGCAACACATTGAACAAATATTCGTGGGATACCCTATCGAAAGCTTTGGACTGGTCCAGAGAAATAATCGCAGCTGGCATGTTTTTATCATTTGTGTATTCCACGAGGTTTCTGATTAGGTGTACATTATCTTGTATGGTTCTCCCGGGTATGGAACAGGTTTGATCTGGGTGTATTATTTCACCTATTATTTTCCGTAATCTTAGGGTAAGCACTTTGGATAATATCTTGTAATCAGTGTTTAAAAGTGAAATTGGTCGCCAATTTTTTAACGTATCCGCATTGGCGGGGTCTTTGCAGATTAGGGTAATAAGACCTTGCCGTTGTGAAGGAGGCAGCAACCCTTCACAACAACATCGATTTAAGAAACGTACAAATGCCTTTCCAATGTACTTGAAAGCAAAGGCATAAAACTCTTTAGGTAAGCCATCCAGACCGGCGTTTTAAAAATTCGACATCTGTTTAATAGCCGTTTCGCATTCGTCAATAGTAATTGACCCTTCACATAGGAGTGCAGACTCTTCACTTAAACAGGGTAATTCATCAAAGAAAAAAGGGTTCAAACTATCATCTACTTCTTCTCGCCGATAAATTTTTGTATAAAATGATAAACACTCTTCCTTGATTTCAGCATTGCTAACCGCATTTGTTCCGTCGCTCTTAGTTAAGATGTTAATATGTTTACTTGAAGCAAGTTTTTTTCCCTTTGTGAAATAATCTGGTAGGTTTTTCGTTGATTTCTAAGTAGTTGACTTTAGCTCTAATTTTGGAGCCTTCTATCGTTTCTTCGAATAGTTTATCCATCTCATTTTGGGCTTGAATAATTTTTTTTCCCCCCCCGTAACAACTTGTTGAGCTTCGAACGAGCTTCCTTCTGTTTTTCTTTCCGAATACACGATAAACGGTAAGAATGGGCTATGATAAGTTTTTTTTAAAATTACTTTCTTTTCCCACCACTGTAAATTTTGGCAAAATTTTTTCAATTTTCCCCAAACCATGAAGTCCGTCTGAAAATAAGTGTCTTTCAATACATTTACATTGCATTTCCAAAATCCGGGGCCCATTTCTTTGTGCCCGGTTGCGTTGGTGTTTAATACTAACTGGACCATGTCGTGGTCCGACACTTTATGAGGAATGGGTAGGTGGTTAACGTTGGAAACATCTTTAGTATGGATTTGGGAAAGTATATGCGATCAAGTCGTACTGGACATTCCCCAATGATTTACCCAAGTATATTCTTTTTTATTCCCAAATTTAGTTCTGAAAGTGTCTACTAGTTTAAAGTCACTGCATATTGATTTTAAGTTTTCGCTTCCAAATTCCCCATAGACGTCGTTTATTTTTATACCCTGCTGATGCTTATACTGGCAGAGACCTGAGCTTGTTTGCTACAATAAATAAACAAGAGTTATTGTTGTTGATAAAGGTCATTTAATAAATGTACTCAAAACTCCTCAAGACAGTATAGATACATTTAGAAAATGACAATATTAGCAAAGGTGGGGTGTTAACAATGTTTTCCCCACCCAACAGACAATTTATGCAAGTAAAGAACAAGAAATACATGTAAAGCTAGCGTTGGCCGTAGCCAACACATTAGTACATAATACAGAGTAGATGTAGACTAAGCCGATGAATCAAAGCGAAGTGCAAGATATTTATTCTACATAGCGTAAAACAATAGTCCGGCGCAGTACATTGCACAACCAAAACATTAAGAATGTGTACTTAAAAAGGATCGGATCGGTGGTAGCCATGGGGGAGGATGGAGGGGTCGAAAATCCGATCTTCCTTTGTGCTGCAAATTATTGCGACTTGCGTACTCAGAATCTCAGCACAAAGGAATCGAGCCTCGTTCTGAGTGCGGAGAATTCACGGGCTACGACACGTTTGCGGAATACGCACCGTTCACGGACTAAGTATCCGCCTCACATTGTATAAATATTATTTTTGACATGTGTAAAAATATTCATTTATACCCTGCTGATGCTTATACTGGCAGAGACCTGAGCTTGTTTGCTACAATAAATAAACAAGAGTTATTGTTGTTGATAAAGGTCATTTAATAAATGTACTCAAAACTCCTCAAGACAGTATAGATACATTTAGAAAATAAATATTAGCAAAGGTGGGGTGTTAAAATGTTTTCCCCACCCCGGGCCCCTTTAACAGAGGCCCCACTCCCCACCCCAGGGCTCTGCCAGTGAAAATAAATGTAAAAACGAATATAACCAGGTTGCCAGTCATGCTGAAACAACACATTATTAAACACTTAGTGGAAACAAACAACGGAGTGCTATAAAATTTGGGTTAACGCAATTGTCA
>JAODUO010001679.1:60000-74187 GCA_025642075.2 Ridgeia piscesae | reverse complement strand
CAATCGGCGTTTGAAAGTGACCACCGCAGACTCTTGTCGAACTTTCCGCCGGCGGACACGCCAACTTCATCATCTCTAACCTGCTTTTTCGGCAGGAATCCTTTCGTGGAAGTATGTGAAAAGTTGCTTACTAACAATCATAGTATATCTATTAGCTATACAGTGCATTAAATTGTTTAATTATGTTTGTTTTAATGCGTTTGGCCCGTTTTTGCGAGAGCTATGCTGCGTCGCCTATCGACTGGCGGCTTCCGGGATTGTAGGCAACACGCCAGTCAAACCGGAAAAGGCCCTAGGCAAGATGGCAGCGCCCTGTGTTGAAAGTAGCTCAGTTTAAAAAAATATTAAAAATATACCGTGACGCTGTGCTTGTCAAATTATGGTGACAAGTGCTGTAAATTATATGTTCTTATGTTTGGGCTGTGGTTGTTCAGCCGCTTCACTCCCCCTTTAAAAGCGGCTATACACAGGACTAGCAAGACATTAAACTCGCGATATGACGTTCCGACCACCCATTACTGTACGATATACTAGAACATCGACTAAATAAATTGCTTGGCTGGGCTTGGACTTGGGCACAGCGCGCAACTTGATGTAACTTTAGTAAATGATCATCATGCCGGGCTGCGCCCTACCGGGCTATATATATATATATATATATATATATATATATATATATATATATATATATATATATATATATATATATATATATATATATTTGACCTGAAATACATATAACATTTTGGTAAATATAAAACATAATTCTAATTCTAAAATAAACAAAGGCCTTTATGTTATGCTATATATATATATATATATATATATAATATATATATATATATATATATATATATATATATATATATATATATATATTTGACCTGAAATACATATAACATTTTGGTAAATATAAAACATAATTCTAATTCTAAAATAAACAAAGGCCTTTATGTTATGCTATTTAAAATAGTTATATACATTTTTGGTAAATATAAAACATAATTCTAATTCTAAAATAAACAAAGGCCTTTATGTTATGCTATTTAAAATAGTTATATATATATATATATATATATATATATATATATATATATATATATATATATTATACATACATATATGTATATATAAATTGGTCCCCCCCACTTTTAAAACCGGATCGACGCCCTTGCGGATGACACGGGAAGACATCTTGGTCACAACTTTTGGAACGTTGGCGCGTCACTGTCGCGCTTACATTATCAACTTTCCGATTGACGTTTCTGCGTATGCGCGATAAATGTAAAATCATCAATGTGCAGCGAAACCACAAAGCATTTTTGATATAAATGCCACGGCCTTTTCGTTAACTCTCCTGAGATTATTATTGTGAAGAGTTGCTTAAAATGTCGTTCAATATAATAAAATATTACGTTTGTTTAAGTCACTGTCACGGATTATGGCGCACTATAGTCACGTCATTTACGCTTGCTATCAAAACATGCATCAACACTTGTTTGCCTCGCGTTAATTTGCGACAAATACCTTGGCTGAGAGGTTATATACATCCTGATGAACAACCCGTAGTATTTATACCATAATTGCTTTGTCCTTTCCCTGCATATTGGTGATTTTACATTTATCGCGCATGCGCCGAAACGTCAATCGGAAATGACAGAGTTTTCAATACGTTGTAGCGTTAAATTTTTTCCGGGCGTTATAAACTATCCGGGTGACGTTTCTGCGCATGCGCGATAAATGTCAAATCATCAAAATGCAGCTAAACGCAAAGCATTTATGGTATAATTAGCACGGGCTGTTCATTAGGACGTTATAACCTTTCAGCAATGTTATTTGTCGCAATTTTTGATAGCAAGTGCAAATCATTTGCCTGCAATCCGCCATAATCCGTGACAGTAACAGACGTACTATTTTAATGTATTTAACGACATTTTAAGCAACTCTTCACAGTAATCACCATAACAGAGTTAACGAACAGCCCGTGGTATTTATATAATAAATACTTTGCGTTTCGCTGCACATTGATGGGTTTATTTTTATCGCGCATGCGCAGAAACGTCACCCGGATAGTTCATAACGCCCGGAAAAATGTAAGCGCGACACCGCCACTCAGCGGATTATGATGTACCTGTCCAGGGCATAGTATAGTAGGGACACTATTTCAAGTCAGTTTGAAGTTATGATCGCCAGGTGGCGCCAGGAGTCACCGGGCCTAGAAGGTTCGCGATAAACGAGAACTCCATCGGTAAATAAGATTAGCCTTTTCATTTGTTTTTAGTACAAATTATCATAATTATGTCACAATATGAAGAAATGTATTTAGCACGTCTGAAATGTGAACTGAGGAAACGTGATGGGTGAGTTGCGGGAAGAAAATGGGAAGTGTTTCTTCAAGCTACAACTGCTGAGTTGATGGTGCCTGTCTCACGTGTCTAATGCTAGAACATTATTTCAAGATTGCTTGTAATGTCTAGTTTTTGTACACGTTTCACCCTTTATACTTATTTTTAATTAGCTCAAGTAGCATATCATATTTACTATTTATTAATTAATAGTTTTCTAGTTCACATATATTATATTTTGTATTAATAAATTACAGTTGACACATATATTGGATTGTTTAGTCATTTATTAACTACTATGTATAATATAATATATTAAATTATTTTGTAATTGCCTAAAGCGCTTAAAGTGCTTGCAAGACAACTGAACATTCATCTCGACATGAACACTTTACGCGACCCATTTCAAACAGCATACCGTCATGGACACTCAACGGAGACGGCACTACTGCGAGTGAAGAACGACATCGCGTTGGATGAGAAGGGCAAGGTTGTACTTGTGATGCTCGATCTGTCCAGTGCATTCGACACAATCAATCACGACATCTTGATGAATCGACTGCAACACTCGGTCGGCATTACAGACGCAGCATGGCTCCATTCGTACATCACCGAACGTTACCAGAGAGTCGCCGTGGACAGCGCAACATCAGCTGATTGTGACATGAAATGTGGCGTGCCACAAGGGTCAAGTACTTGGACCAATTCTGTACTGCATATACACGAGACCCATCGGTGGCATTGTTGCACGGCATGGCCTGCAATACCATTGTTATACTGACGACACACAAATATATACGACCCGCCATGCCAAAAGTAGACGCTTCTCGCTGGGGCTTATAACGATATACGAGCCAAAACATTACGGTACTGATTTTTTTCGAAAATGACTTTCCTGCGGCAATCGTTCCCAAATAGTATGATCTAACATATGTAACTTGTTTAAATGTCATGACTAATGTTTAAATGTGTTTATTATTTTGATACCTAGTGAGTATGACTGTTTTAGACACCAACAATTACACACTTTCTCTTCAAGAATAATCCCAGTAAGTTGTCTTCGATAGCGCTATGTTTGGTACCACCGGAACGCTGGATTTCTATTCTAAACATTGACAACATTTTCACTAAAGACTTTCCAAAACCTTGCATGTTAATGGGGCTTTCGTGAAGGCTAAGCGTTACATCGGAAACAGAAATCAGCTCTCTGATTGGCCAGATGTCATTTACGGCTTGTCAGAACAACTTCGGTCTTTTGTTTACGCGCGTTTTCCCTTGACAATTCACTATTAAAACGAACTATTTCAGTATTATGGTATGAATTTAAGCAAGGAGAACGTTGTCCTTTATCTACTAAATTAAACTGCTCGCTGTGGCCTCAGCGATACGAGTCTTAGAGATGTGGCAATCGATTATTTAATGCATGACAGTGATGGGGTATTTTTGGCACTTTAGTTTTATCATCTAGCACTACGCTAAAATCCGGCCGTGTTACCTAATTTCCCTCAGCACTAAAGATGCAGTACGTAAAACAACCTAATATCATGATTATCTTAATAAAAATAATGTATTGAGTATGTAGTGTATTGACTGGTTTGATTGCCTTATGAAAACGCACTGCGTGAAACTTTCAAATACGCCGACTGCTGTCACTTCCTATGTTTGCATCTGACCTGTCATTCTCGTCTCAGACTCGACGTGATGATCATGCCTGCCTATAAAGTGTTGTATTGGTCCTGTCCCTATTACATTTTAAATATGGGTTGTAGGTTTCAAGTATAGATATACACTATCATAATTATTATGTATTTAAATTGGTCCAACTGGAGCAAAACGTGTCTGCAAGAAATGAAATCTTCACAAATAAAGGAGTGAAAACTTGAAAGCCGTTTTTATCAAATTTGTACATTTTGCATTTTCGACATTCAAATAGGTGTATCTCTGGAAAAAATGTGACTATAAGTACAATTGAGGTATCATTATTTCCGCCCGAATCTGCTCTATCCAAATATGCAATAAAACACACTACCATTATTTTCGAGAAGCGTCTCATTTTGGGATGGTGGGTCACATATACTGCACGCCTCGACTACGCGAATACGCTGCTATACGGCTTTCCGCAGACAACGCTGCAGCGTTTGCAATGTGTGCAAAACTTCGCTGCCCGGCTCGTCAGCCGTACTAGAAAATACGACCACATTACGCCAGTACTGCAGCATCTGCCCTGGCTACCGATTTGTGTGCGCCCGACATATAAAGTGCTTCTATTTGCTTATTCGGTTATGCATGACAAAGCACCGTGTTACCTCGCGGAACTACTGTCACTAATGCAGTCGGTTAGGGGCATGATCGTGACTCGCTGGGCCAAAGCAACAAATATGGCACAGTTGTACCTTAGGACCATATAACACGTTTTAGCGGGGGCTGCCCGATTTTAAAGGCCAAGGTCAAGGTCAGGTCAAACTTAAGTAATTATATAATTACATTATCCAGTATCTCGATATTTTAATGATATTTTAAAATGTCTTCAAGAACATATTTATTTTCGGACCAACTTCTTTCAATGGGATGATTATTTGACTAGCATAAATTCAAAATGGTCGACAAATCAGCAAATATGTAAATATCGTTATTCTTTATCAAAGCCATTTTCACAAAGGTTCCAAAACAAATATTTTGCACACATATACCTTTTGGACATATACAACTTTTGAGATGGGGATGTCCGGATATATGGGTCAAGATCAAGGTCAGATGAAGGTCAAAAGACAAAATATTTCATAATTCCAATTTTATCATCTACTAACACTATAACAATGTTTGTATTTCGGAAGGTTACAGGAGACATTTATGGCTGCAAAACTCTATTTTATATTTTGTAATTTATACAATTTGCATAAAATCAAAATGGCTGCCAATATGTTCAAAACTGATTATAATGAACTTGTTCTTAACTCTCACAAAATCCACGGCAGAGACAGAGTGTTGTGCATGTGAGCCCGGCGGTCTTGGATCTGCATTTCTTCACACCAGTGGGTTCAGCCTTGCAACCACACTTGATCAGTTCTCTACAATCTACAACACCAGCCGGTAGAGTTGTCCAGACTGGACGCCATCCGGTGTCTTCTCGTGTACATCCAAAGCCTTCAGGGTTGGCTGCAGCTGTGATAGGCTTCAGGCTATTTCTCCAGATACTGGCTTCTTGCCGAAGATCGTTCACCTTGTCATAAGGTGTCGTGCTGTCGTACATGAACATGTAAATCGCTCAATCAGTCTAAATGTAAATTCCAAAGGAACAAATCCATACTGAGACGCGCTAGTGAACCCAGCAGTGGCTGCCGGATATGTTTTCCACGCTGACTTTTTGCCTTTACCGCTGAACTGAGATGTTGCATCAGAACCCGAGAAATGGTAAACAAGGGCAAAGCACGAACGTGTTCCTCCCCAAGTTCTTGGCAGATTGAGTTGATGCGGTAGTAGCGGAAGTGCTTCTCTGTGCCAAAGCTGACCCATAACTGCATTCCTGGATCGGGCTGGGCAAGGTCGTGAAAGATTCCAACCAAAATTAAACGACATCTGTGTCTACGGTTCTGACGAGAACAGTAGTTGCCCCTCATTCAGTGCATCATCTACATGTAGACATATTCTGCTGTCTGTCTCTTGGTTCGCCGACATCGATATGTCAGCACGATTCGACTTTACATGTGAACCACTGGTAGTGTACACGTGTTTACTTGGTCGGTAATCATGTTTGACTACATCTTCTGTCGGAAGATTGAACAATTCTTCCTTGTTTGTGGCATCTTGTAAAAATCCCGCAAAGTACATTCGCAACACTTTTCTACGTCGTTTTTATTTACTCGGGTTGTGGCTTTCAAGGTGTCTAGTCGGTACGTGTCTGGCTGGCGGCCACGCATGGTTGTCATTTGCAAAAATCCAGTCTGGTGTTACGAACATGTGCAGCAATGAACAGCTGGCTAAAGAGATTGCAGTCACTCTTCAGTTGTTGAAACTGATGTTTGGCCTTCGAGTTTGTTGTAGTGAAGTGACGACGCTTGAATAAAAGCAGTTTGTTATGGCCTTGTGGATAGAGATCTTCCTTTCAATAAGCAATTAATGTGCGAAAGGCTGCTCGTACACATATCTACCACTGTTTATAGCCAGGTACAAATTTTTGCAGCTGAGTGAACTGGAGCAATGTAGAGTGAAACAACTTGCCCAAGGTTTTAATACCGCAGCACAGGATACGAACCCGGATTCTCTTACTTAGTCAAGAGTCTGAAGCTCTACCCCTGAGCTAGTGCGCTCTACAATCATCTGCTGAATGTATTACTGAAATATTCACCGCTGTTGAAGGCACAGACTCAGGAATGTCTTGTGCTGGATCAACTGTGATGTTGTCGTGCAGGTCAATGTTGTCATTGTCAGAGTCGTATTGGCTGCTGCAGAGATGGCTCCATAATTCCTCATTGGCATACATTGCTTGAAGATGCTGACAGTTTGATGGATCAGATATTTTTATAATCTTTCTACTATGCCCCTTTGTAGCACGACACCTTCCACTCTGGCAAGAAACATAGTTGCCCTGCAGGATGCCTACAGTGCAGGATGACATGTCTGGTGTTAATACCGAGAATCGATGGAAACGTGGGTCCGAGTCAAGGAGTACTACTGAAACATTGGCTTCCTGCAAAGCGTCTAGAATCTTTTTTTCTGGATTGGGGTTTGAGCAGGTAACAAGATGTCATGAGACCAGAGTGCATTGAACAAGATGTTGTAAAAATTTCACATAGGGAGTGGTCTCTTCTTGCACAGCGTGTGTCACTGGCTCAAAGTCATATTGTGAATCTGGACATTCAAACGTACTTGTGGTCCGTCTGGAATGTCTCTGTGATGCACATGAGTGTCGACTCTTCTTTTCTTGTGTCGATTTCACATGAAGCAATGTTTGTAGGATGTCATCGAGTGCATTTAACCGGCAGTAATAAAGGATCTTATTCCGCACTGAAGAAGGAATGTATTTTGAACGGGTCATGATGTCATCGTTTTCAACAATTGTTCCGGTGCTGAAGTATGCATCATATGGATTATTTGTTCTCCCTTGTGGGGTGCTGTCATTTGGAAGGGAGATAATGATGGTCTCTTGCTCCTCCAAAGACATACGACTGTTGGCCTGACACATGACAAACTTCTCGAAGGATGTCTTCACAGGAAGAATCCTGTGTAGGAAGTGATGATCTGCTCTTTGCTGTATGGTGTCTTCATGTCCTGCATAAATGCCAGTGTGGACATGATAACTGAAAATAAAAATACGAACGGTTACTTTTCAAACACAACATAACAGAAAAGCAATCAAAGCAAGCAATCGACAAAAAATGACACAAGTATGCCATTTAGTGATATATATCCAACAACGTGTGTCAAATACATTGTTCAGGATTTTTAAACAGACTGGTAGATAATTCTTTTTCTGGCTGGCTGTTACTGACACACATCGTAACTTCATTTTTATGATATATTATATGTAAGTGCAATGGAATCTAAATCATTAATGAAATGATTACTTGGCAAGTGACTCTGAAGACTTGAGATGAAGGATGTGTTGGGTGCGGCAAATGAAGACAACCGTCCCCAGCAACTTGATCTTGTCACACTCAGACCGCACGGCAGAAATTAATTGTTGGGACATCTGAATACTTTTCTTGTTGGGTCGACAACCAGCAGCAATCTGCTCCCAACGCCGTCCACTTGAACGTAATGATGCAGTGGGACTTATATGCCATACATGAAGGTGTATATTATATTGTGGTCAAGTACATTATGACACATTCAGTTGAAAGTAATACTACATTAGGTCAAGCATACATTTTAATGTTTCTAATGGTGTTCGACAAGGTGGGATTTTGTCCCCATATTTATTTATCGTACACATTGATGAACTGAGCAATATGCTAAATAGTGCTGGTATAGGTTGCCACATACATAACTACTGCACTAATCACGTGTTCTATGCTGATGACATATGTGTTATTGCTCCTAGTCCTAGTGGGCTTCAGGGTTTGCTGGACATATGTGCAAAGTTTGGGCTTGTAAATGATGTTGAATATAACCCTATCAAGTCGTTGTGTATGGTCTTCAAACCACGTGGTTTAAATCTGAAATGTCCAGATATATATATATATATATATATATATATATATATATATATATATAAATGAACGTAAACAAGCTTGCATATGTCAAAGAAGCAAAATATTTAGGTGTGATAATATGCAATGACCTGAAAGATGACGGAGATATTTTGAGACATCTTCGTAATTTTTATGCTAGGTCTAATAGCATTATCAGAAAATTCCCCACTGTTCCGTGGGTGTTAAACTACGTCTGTTTCATGCATATTGCTGTACAACTTATTGTTGCCAATTATGGGTTAACTTCAATAAGGGCTCTTATGTAAAAGCTAAAGTTGCCTACAACAATATGCGTAGACGGATTTAGGGATATAACCGACGGGACAGCGCAAGTAGCATGTTTGCTAATAATGCTATTGATACATTTGACGCCCTATTGCGTAAGAACATTTATGGTTTAAAAAAACGCATTTTTAACATAAATAATGACTTGATTAGGGTTATGTTCAATTGCTTTGAAATAGTAAATGGCCCAATGTGGATTAGCTGGGCCAATTCGTTGTACACAGTAAATATGTAAGATAGTCATCATGTCTCGCATAAAACTTTATTATTTATTTATTATTATATATATTTTTTAAAGTCAGCAAGTTGTTTATATAACTTACTTTTCAAACCGTGTTTATTTACATGAATTAATTGCATATTTATTATACAATCACATCTTGTATATTGCTCATTATTTTATCTGTTTTTCTACAATTGTACATTTATCTAACTTATAACCTTATTTTTTATCTATCCATTTTTTTAAACATATTTTATATTTTTATAGGCTGCTTAGATGTGCTAATGTATGTACCAATTGTATATGGTTTTTTTTACCTGAAATCAATGTATTCGTATTCGTACAAACAACATAATTCTGTGCAATTACCCGTATCACACCAATTAATGTTCATTATGTGGAAAAGAAAATACCTGCTAACAAGGATGCCACTGAAAGGCATACAGGGCTAGAAAAAACAAGAACATCAACATTGGTAAACAAATATCCGTAATATGAGAAAAAAACGCAAAGACTAATAACTTTGAATATGGTGGGAAATGTTTACATTTAAATAACTAGTTGTTGCACACAAAATATAAATACCACAGTTTGACTTTCTCTTGCGATGAAGCGATTCCTGGTAACATGTCTTTTCCAAAGCGAAGTCTTCTGATGTCATCACTTGCCATCGCACCTGGTCATTTCCTGGTGGTTTCATTTGTTCAAACATCTCCTTATGCGATGATACAAACCCTTCAAAATTGCCACTGTCCATAAATCTTGTGTAGACGAATCTATAACATCACATAAACATTTATTAATATTCTAACAGCACTTTAGAATGTGGGCATACTACCAACTATTATAACAAGGTAAATTATTTAATGAATAACTCTAATAGATCCATTAAACAGTAAGGAAGCACACACACTGTATATAAATAAGTACCAAACTATACCTCAATAAAACAGCACCTGCGTAATTGTAATATCTTCAAAAAAACATCGAAAGTGTGAATGTGATATGAGTTCTAATGACAGTTGTCTGATATGCCTTGTTAATGGTAGTTAATGCTATACAATAATGTACTAGTTACAAACACGGGTAACCTTTCTTTGACTAGAAAAGTGGCCATGTAACACATAGCTGTAGCCAGCCCTCCTGTCACAGCATCTACCACAGAGTTCTCCAGGTTTATGATGGCTGTCTTCAGTGGCACTGATCCAGCAAGAGCCTCGGAGCAATGTCTCTCATGGGAAATGTACTGATTGCATTTCTCGATGAGTTTGAGTGACTTCTGCTGAATATCTACAATGAATCGATATGCAAGATCTTATTCCACATTTATATTTCCCTCACACAATTGTCTTGTGATAAACTAACATGGGACACAGGTCAAACTTTCAAAATGAAAGGCATATGTACACACACACGCACACACGCACGCACGCATGCACGCACGCACATTATACTGTCTTTGTTTGTACACCCAATTCTCCGCCAGGTTTGCATGTATCAAGCTAACATTGTGCTTACGATGTAACGAGCCCATCATTGGGGTTGGAATGGGTTGAACAATGTTGATAGCTCAATATTTCATAACGGTATGGCCTGTGCGTGGAGTCTGCCAGACATTACCATTTCGTTGCATCAAATGTACCTGTGCGTTTATGAGATATAAATGCGTAATGTATATGAGTAAACTTGATATTACAAATATTAACTGCAACAAACATTACCTACAGTCTGTGAGCGCTGCAAATACTCATGATCAAATTCGATATAAGAATTATTCAAGTGTAGTCTATTTCGGCATGCGTGCGTGTAGGCTGATGTCAATTCTTGCATGTCTGGTTCTCTGCAATTGTTTATAACATGACATTCACCATTCATATACATTTAAGAAATTGCCCACAAAGTTACGGTTACATTATAAATACACATTTATGTTTACATATGTCTTTTATAAAATGTATGGGTCTTTATACATACATACATACATACATACATACATACATACATACATACATACATACATACATACATACATACATACATACATACATACATACATACATACATACATACATACATACATACATCCATCCATCCATCCATCCATACATACATACATACATACATACATACATACATACATACATACATACATACATACATACATACATACATACATACATACATACATGTATATATGTGTATGCAGGTAAGTAAGTATGTATGTGTATACCTATATAACTGTGATGGTAATTATGCAAATATATCTGACATGTTAAAATGGTAATACCAGAAGTAATATAGTGAATGTATTAGTACTTTGAACTATTAGTTTTATATTAATACTTAGCATTTCATGTCCATAAACTTTCATTTAGATTACACTAATGTACACCGTCACTCACCAGAGAAGTCACATATAAGGCTTATTGTAGTAATAGAAAGTAATAATAATAATTCTTTGGGAAGTGTTGCTGTACATAAGCCTCCCTTGTACATGTCGAACTGTTAGTAATAATTAAAAAGCTACAAATACAAATGAAATGTGAATGCATTTACCTTGTGTGGTTTACCAAATGACTCTGTGTACTGGTGGACGAGCAATGTTGGACATTCTGCAGAAGATAATCACACATCAATATATTTATGTACATGTTAAATCCCATTTGAATAAATTTGCATTTTAAATATCCAATGCATAACAGTGAAAGGCAATTTGCTACATGTTTACACATTGTAATTACATAATTCAATTAAGCATAATAATTAGTATTAATATTACAGTAAATGTTTAAATTACTTATTAAAATATAATGTTTTTTTCTCAGTGTAACTACTTAAATTTATTTACCTGACAGTAAGCATTGTTCCTATCATCATGGTGCTCTTGAAATCCAAGCCCAGCACATGGCTGCAGTGACATCTGCTCCAAATCTGCAGTGATTTAAAATAAATGTCTAATGCATTATACAACATTCAATTATGTACAGTGTAATTTTAAATATATTTATTCCTTTTTATTATTAACACTTACTAACAACGGTAACTCAATGTCCCAGTAATTTAATAACACATTCAGCCATTCTTCAACAAAAATATATTGATAAATATTTTTTTATATGTATATAATATATGTATATATATACACACACACACACACACATATATTATATATATATATATATATATATATATATATATATATATATATATATATATGAGTAAATGTAATAGTAATAGCAAAAGTAAAATTACCCATATTCTCACACCGCTGCATATAGTTATCATCACCTTCAATGTGTGGACCATCCGGATTTAGTGTACTCTTGCATTCCTGTCTGTTACTGCTAGGAAGATTCACTACTAACATATTCACATTAATTGCGCCTGCTATAATCCAGTGCATTATCACCCATCTCAACAATTTTGAATACAATGATATATTTCTAAGATAAGCAATATTACCTGATGACAGTTGTGATTTAATACCAGCGAGACCATAGAAACCTTTACGGTATAAACATGTCAATGTGGCACCTACAATTACTGAAACACCACAGACACTGGAACATGTCTGTAAAGGATAACTAGGTGCACATAGATTTGTGCATTGATGTGTAGCATTTTATACATTACTACCAGATTGGTGACACATGTTATACGAAGGACATGGTTTTCCCATTTTTTGTGCTACATTTCTAATTATGGTTTTAACAGTATCTGGTATTCCCCACCCAAGAGTGTCTGCATAAATTACCATATCAAATTCTAATGAATACACTGCCAGTGCAAAGTGATTACAATTAACAGTACTTTTACTTCCATCTTCATGAGATATTTGGATACTGTCCATGAAATAAGTTCCATTATAGAACCCCACAGGTATAATCAAAATCAGCTGCCCTTCCTTAATATTTGCAAAGTCATTACAATTTTTTGTTGGACAAAAACCTGCCTGAGACATTACATCTGATGCACCATATACCAAGGTTTTACTGTCAGTAAATTTTGTGTTTAACATTAAACATATCTGATACATAATATAATTTAAAAGCCATCGTTCACTAAAAAGGTATGTAAGATCATCAATATAGTATGTATAACCTGCTATAGAGACTATATCATTTTCAGCATGATTTTGAACAATTTCTAAAAAAGATTGTACATAGTTTTTATCAAGGTGTGAAACAACATCTACTGTCAAGTAATGTTCTTGCTTTTCCCAGTCAATTTCATTTCTTACTTGATCTTGAATAACCTTACCAGCATGAAATGTTTTGAAAAGTATAATAGCTTCCGCGGAATAACATCCATAGTCAGGTAGCAGCATTGTTTAGCCTCACACGGATAACATACAAATTAAATAAGGATACCTTGTTATCAAATAATGCTGTATTATAAAACACTATATTCAAAATTCAACTTATAATAACACAAAATAAATAGAAATACAAATTTGCAGTTGTTTATAAAAAATATAAATTACGGCAGGTTAACCAATGTCCGTGAGGTGGCAGCATTGTATAGATCACGCGGATAAATATTCAAAAGCCGGGAGACCCACCAGACTGTCTTCTCGGCGTAGTTCTGCAACCGACCGACAGTCGGTTAAGCGAGACTACTACCGTGCAGGCTACACCCTATTCGAAGAGATATTCCCGTTGCCGTCGGCCTCATCGCGGACACTGTGCCTGCACACGTAAGTTCCGCGATCAATATTGGCTCTGCAAGCATGGCATAATTCTGCTTAGGTCAAGTTATGAATCTGCATTTGAATTCCGTGTACATGCAATTTATATTATACGCGACAGCTATCCAGTAGAAACCTGTCCGTTTTCAAGGGTTAATTGTTTACCAGTTTACGCGACAATTTTCCGACAGTGTGTGACGTCGGTTCTGTCTACGCTTTAATTAATTATAGTTGTAAACTGATATCCAGCTAATTATATTACTGCAAAACTTGACCGATGAAATCAAATGGACATATTTAGTTATTGTAATTTGACGTCGATTTTTACCAGTTTTGGGGCGTGGTTTTAGACTGACCGCGTTCTTCCAACGTTGCACGTCGCTGCTAGTTTCTACGCACCTGCCAGCTGCCGTTACAAGGATTAACCCTTTTAACACTACAACATAGCTTGTTATG
>JAODUO010001679.1:42500-55000 GCA_025642075.2 Ridgeia piscesae | reverse complement strand
TGTACACTTACGCCTCAATACTTTTCGAAGCCAGAAAATCTGCACCCTTCACGCTACGCCACAGTTAAGTTAAGGACTACCACCCGGGGAATCTCGGTGGCTAAGCGCTCTGCCAACCGACTGTCACTACTAACGGAGTTCACCGCGCCGATGCGACAAAGTGTTCCAACTAGAACACATGGCTATCGCCAACACTAGCGTCAAAGCTCTATTCTCACCGCCACTAGCCACTCAGGGAATCAACAGACACCTGTTACTCAGCTTCAACAGCGGCTCCGCCGTAGAACAAAACCTTCGTCAAGGATCGTTGGCTATCCATTTAAGGCGGGTTTACACTATGCAATGCCGCTGCGTGCAACGTGAAGCACGGTTGCTTGCAACCGCGTTGTGTAAACATGAAATCGCATGCAGCGGCGTCTCATGAAACCGCTGCATGCAGTGGTCTCTTAGATAGGGAAAATCCTATTCTGTGCAACATTGTCTCTTGGTTGCATGGAATTTGTCCAATCACAGGCAGTGACCGCGAGTGACGTATAGCTTTCGAAAGCGTTGCAGCGAGTTGTTTGGTTAATTTATCAATTCTACGAACAACGCCGTTGTTGTTTTATACATACATACATTAGGAGTATCATATTTGCGGGTCATGACAGCGTCATCGCAGTGAAGAATCGATACGTATTTGAAGGTAGGTATCGCTGACAATATTCGAAGCGGCGCTTACTTGTTTTATATCAACAATGTTACGCCAATACCTATGTAGTGTTTTATAAGCGAGTGTATTTTTCTTTTAAATATAATTATTCTATAATGGAATCAGCAATACTTCTGTGATCACTATTCTATTGCATAGGGTTACATGAAATAGTTATGTTAATTGAAAATGGTGTATATTACAAAGAGTTTTATATTACCAAATATTTCTGTCATATTTTTTGATACAAATAAAATAATTCCTTTTGTGTCCCAAAGAATCCCTGTAAAGGGATTCTTTTATAAATGTAGTGTACGTAATTGTAATTAATCATATTATCGTAAGTATTTCATATATTTATATGCATACACCCAGAAAACATAAAAACAATTACTCCGTATACGTTTCTAGTTTGTGCTCCACATACACTATCAGTAATTGGTAAGCCAATATAAGCTATGCATTCTACGCAAACATTAACATAAAATATATCATATTTTCCACACAAAAATAGCTGAGTAATACAAATAAATATTAACTAAACACATAATGTTGTAACAGTTTCATGTCTGATCATGTGCCAGTATTTACTCCTCACGCAATGCAAATTTATGAAGTAATTATGTTTTTTTTACATTTTGTGTTGCAGTTAATGGAGTTACAGAAAGCAAGACATATATGCAGGCAGTCTGTGCAAACTGAAACCAATGGCGGACAATACTTATAGATTACACTATATGACCTTCATGTAAAAGAGTTGGTGTGACAAGTTGCCATCTCCACATGTGACAAGTTTCCTTGTTTCAGTGGCATCTCATCTTACAAGTCAAGTTATATAACACCATTTGATGCACATAAAGTGTATTATGAATATCAGCATAGCACATCATTTGCAGCCTACTGAACATTATTTTCAATTTAGCATGTTTTATGTTTTTATACTCACACATTCATTGGTAGTGTATATATCACTATATAATGATTGTGGGCTCATGATTTCATAATACAACTACAAAATGTATTTATTAATGTACTCATGCGTCATTTTATATGTCATCTTCTTTCAATACTTTCAAGTATTGTGTGCGGTTAGTTTAATTAAAAATGCATTTGTATATCGTTGTGTACTATTTATTTAAGGTTGTTGGCACACAAGGATCCTATAACATTGCCTCTACCACTAATATAATGTATTTGTAATCAGTGTAATGTCAGATATAAAATAAGCTAACAATATGAGATTCCATTATATTGGTTTGAATGTTTTAATCAGTGGATGAAAGTAATTTTTATTCAGGTCTAACAAAAGGAATCCGCGACTTGCATAAATTTATACCCAAACCCCCCCCCCCCGATGCTACGCTTCCATTGCTATGTAAGAGTGGCGCCACGCGGTGGGCTGGAAACAAATTAATGTTTCGTCGCTGCAACCGTGTTGCATAGTGTAAACATGCAAGAGATGTTGCATGCAGCCACGTTGCAAGCAACATCGTTCGGCCTTGACCTTTCTCAATCGCCTCGTTGCTTGCAACCGCGTGGCATAGTGTAAACCCGCCGTAATACGCTCGGGCACCTCAGCATCATTACAAGTCTTGGCGACAACGGAGGCTTCGACCTAGTTTGCACTGATCAAGATCTTCGCAACTAAAATACACTATTAGTACTAAACAAACTCACCAGCAAAACTGATTTAACTTAAAAAACAAATTTAAGATATACGCAACATCTACACAACAAGTGTAACCAAATTGACATGGCGGCCAATGACAAATGGGAACAAGAAAGACGAGAGGGGTTGAATTGCGCATCGTCCCCGCTTATATCCCCTTAATACTCCCCCACGTATTAATCCGCGTTGTAATTCACAGTTCGGTCACTAGGGAAGTCCAGGTCAAATTTACCCGAGGGCGCCACTGTTCAGTATTACTTCCAACCAACAATGCTGCATCGATTGTCTCACACAACATATTTGTTTCCTTTTTTCTTAGGGTGCTGAAATTTCTGGTTTCGTTCTCGCGTGCGAATTATTTCCTGCGAATTATCGGACAACAGCTGGGATCCTGGCGTGGATCTACTGGCCCATCGGCATGGTGATGCTGGCCGGTATAGCCTTCCTCATTCGCAACTGGCGGTATCTGTTGATTGCAACCTCACTTCCCGGAATGTGCGTTGTGCCGTTGTTCTGGTAAGTGCAATGTAAATAGCAGTAACAATTTGCCGCACTCATGCGCAATATAAGCATACGCACTCACATACGTACACATACGCGTCTCTATCTATCGCTCTTCCCTCTCTATCTCTCTTGATCTGTCTCTCTCCCTCGGTCTCCCTTCACACCTCTCTCTCTCTCTCTCTCTCTCTCTCTCTCTCTCTCTCTCTCTCTCTCTCTCTCTCTCTCTCTCTGTGTAGATGTACAAATAGTAGCAGTGTTTCATGTCTAAAAGGGTGTGTTTTTGCTTGTGCGTGTGTGTATGCATGCACGAGTGCGTGGGTTGTTCGTGGTGCGAATGTGTATATACATGAATATGTGTTCACGACTGTGACTCCTTCGGATACACGGCATTCACTTATAACAAGTTCGTTTGTTTATGCTTGAACAGGATAATTCCGGAATCGGTACCTTGGCTCATTGCTAAGAATCGTATCGACGAGGCTAAAGAGATTGTACAGTCAGCGGCTACAAGTAACAATATTGAGCTGCCAAAGAAATACCGACACGACCAGAAAGACATCTCATCGGCGGTATATTCAATAGACAATGGTGACAACGTTGCCATAGGTGAGAGTGGTGAAATGACTACGAAACAAACTACTGAAGCAGAATCGCAGGAATGTACGTTGCTAGACGTCATGTCCTCGCGCACATTGCGGCTATATTCGGCCGCCTTATTCTACCTGTGGTACGTAGTCTGTACACACACACACACACACACACACACACACACACACACACACACACACACACACACACACACACACACACACACACACACACACACACACACACACACACACACACACACACACACACACACACACACACACACACACACACACACACACACACACACAACATATATATATATAATGCACAACACACACACACACGCACCACACACACACACACACAAATGCGCACGCGCACACACACACGCACACACGCACACCACACACACCACACACGCACGCACACACACACCACACACACACACACACACACACACACACACACACACACCACACACACACACACACACACACACACACACACACACACACACACACACACACACACAAACACAGAAGATAACCGTTACCCATTGGTCCCTTCTATCTAGTGTTAATACCATGCAAGGGACTTCGCGCAAAAGGTAATACGTAACCTGCAATTGCCTCGCTAACTTTATTTAACTGTGGACCCCTGCTATAGCAACATAGTATACGGCTGACATGGTGTTATGAGATAATCATAAGAAGACGACTGCGACTTAACTAACAATGAATTAGAAATACGCAGATCAAACGCTATCCAAACGATCACCTAAAAAGAAACGTCCGTTCGCGTTTCCGTTTTTGTATATTCGTATTACTCTGTTTAGAAAGGGCACATACAGTTTCGCAACAGCGCAGTTTTCGTATTTGTATCGTACATAATTTGCTACCTTGCCACTGCAATCCAATTTGGAGTATAGTTTGTCATTGTCATTGTCATTTGTCATTTGTCATTTGTCATTTGTCATTTGTCATTATCATAATCGTTGTCAATTTGGATGTTGATAACAGCGGCGTAATGGACGAGACACATTACATCTATATATTGTCTTCATTCGTAGGTTTGTCGTCTGTCTAGTGTACTACGGCCTCTCACTGAGCAGTGGCACTCTGGCCGGCAACAAATACGTCAACTTCTTTCTCTCTGGCTTCGTCGAAGTACCAGCCATATTATTTTGTATTCCACTCTTTAATCGGTACGTACCTGCTTCGTATAAAACGCCAAGGTAATGGGACATTCTCATAATATCCTCTGATCTCACTGGAGCATACCGTAAAACGCACATTATTCTAAATGTAGATATACGACGACGCTCATTCGAAAGGATGAAACATGCTGTGTATTTGACGAAAAATCCGTACATTATAATACAACGAACACATGTAAATCCCAATCGTTTCAGTATAATACTGACGACTTCGATTCAAATGTATAATGTAAGTCATCTTCGAAAACGTATTACCATCGGCCAAACATTATTGCGGATGTTGCATATCTAGTTAAATGTCCAGCTAAATTCAGTATTAAACGTAATACTGACCTAAACAGAAAGCAATATAGTTGGTGCATGGCACTGTATAAATTATAATTCATTCGAGGAGTTTTGTTAAGTAATACAATTAGATAGAAATCGGTTTTATTGCACTAACTAGTAGCAATGTACATTAAAATGTTGCTAATGAACTCATTGGTTGGCATGTTTTACTCAGCTTCGGACGGAGATGGCCAATGTGCGTACTTCTCATCACATCGGGACTCAGTTTTCTCATCACTCTCATCATACCACGAACGACTGGTGAATATCTCATTGCCTCATGGTCTCACAAGACGAGAACCCCGGGAACCTAGTAATAGTCGGACTAATGAGTGTAGGAATGATTGAAAGTAATTCTTACAAAAGACAGAAACAGAGGACCAGCTAACTCATAATCAACGAAGGAAATGTATTTATGTAACACATACAATAAATTTAGCTAAATTTATAGAATAAATCAATTATTAATATACAAAACGGTTGCTGACTGTCTTTACACAAAACCTATGTAAAATGCATGAGCTTCTCTGTGAAAAACACGCATATTGACGTATGGTTAGCCTGACACTTTGTTTTGCTATGCCACTGATCCCGGAATGTCTTTATGTTACCATTACTGCTATAGTTAAAATAATAATTATTATTACTGTATAATATTGGCTACTTTACGTAGTGTTTTTCTGATTCTCCTGGAGCAGGTTTGCAAGCGCTCTCTGTCACGTTCAGCATGATCGGGAAATACTGCATAACCGCGGCATTTTCAGGTCTATTTCTCATCACGCCAGAGTTGTACCCCACGACCGTCCGGTACGTGATGTACTGTCCACATGCACGCTGTTATGATATATTTCAAACCGTTTTATTCCGCTTCCAAACCGTAGGGTTCGCATCTGAATTACTTTGCCACGGCTGTTACAAGTCTTGACTGTCCGCTCTGACGTACGTACTACAAAGTAATCGTAATAAACAACAGCCTAACCTATTGGCTTATGGAATGACGCGTTGATTCAAAATACATGTTGATATTTGTTTCAGCTAATATGGCTTCTTTATAGCGGTATGAAGTATTGATTTTTAAATAGTAAATGTAAACACGTGACGTCAGCCACGTTACAAATAGAGCGTCATCAAACAGTTAATACAACAATTTACTTTGCCAATTAACGGAATGTCTGCATTCTCAACTGCAGGAACATCGGACTTGGCATAGGATCTGCTGCAGGACGATTTGGCAACATGTTGGCGCCGTTCTCAACTTACTTTGTATGTTTGACGAAACATTTTTCCTTTTTCTTTGTTTATTCACAACTGTTTACCTTGTTTTGAGGTCCTACAAAATGTATACTATCCCATTTCTGGTTGCCGTTGCTTTCCCGTAAGCCCAGTTATATTTCAATGATTTAAGATATTTGTATAATCAATACTGTCTGGTTAATCAGCTTCATCAGAATGTACACTGAATGTTATCCAGTGTCTTGCGTGGTCACTACGCGTTCGATTTGACAACGTCCTAATTTCTAGATAAACGTTCCTAGTGCTACTGAACTGATGACAACACTGATATATGTGTGGTTGCACTTTGTTGCTAAAGCGCCGTGCGCTTATAAAACAAATGCTAGCTGAGTTACCTTGGCATATCTAATTTGTAAAGACCAAGTTCTGCGAAAGTGTGATACAATATCTAACTTGGTTTTCAGGCAAGAGTAGCGCCCTGGTTTCCCGGCCTTGTATTCGGCACACTCTCTGTAGTTGGAGGTGTGATAATGCTGCTACTTCCGGAGACGAGGGATCGACCTCTTCCACAGACAATACAGGACATAGTCAATAAAGAGGCTGCAGTTCGTCCGAAGAAAAGCCAAGAGTGAAGTTACACTAGATTCGAGCAAGTGCGTTGACAAGGATATAATCCATTACATGAAAAATGTATTATAGACCTATGGTGAATCGTTTTGTTTGAAGTAATTAGTTAATTGTTATCAAAGACATTAAATATCGTATATATTGCGTCCTGCGGCATCACAAATACCAGCAGGCCATATTTCGTTATCTAGAATAAACATGCTTAGTTGTTGTTTGGGTGTGCGTTTATTGGAACACGTGACATTGTCGGTCAAAGCAGATATATTATATAGCATAAGTTCGCTTGATGTAACATATTTACCGCAAAATAGCACAACCAACTACTATACCTTTGTTCTGGCTCGTGCTATAAACATCTGTATGAGACATACTGTAGTGTGTGTGTGTGTGTGTGTGTGTGTGTGTGTGTGTGTGTGTGTGTGTGTGTGTGTGTGTGTGTGTGTGTGTGTGTGTGTGTGTGTGTGCGTGCGTGCTGTGCGTGCGTGCGTGCGTGCGTGCGTGCGTGTGCGTGCGTGCGTATGTTTGTCCCGACAAGTAGAAAAAAAAACATTCCACTTATCAGTACAACAGTTCGCTTGTCCCACAACTACATCTAAAAAACATGTTCAATGTTTATAGTTGAGCAGTGTGTGCTGGTAACTCTGGCAAAGGTAATTCATGCTATACTTTTTAGGTTTAACAGAAAAGAACAGTGTCGCCTTACACCATATTATTGTTTATAACTAAACTATAACCGGATGTTTAGGTTCCGTATGTTTTATTGGAAGCAGCACGGTGACAGATTTCGTTATCGAAATAATATTAATAGGCATGTAGTTATAGTTTTGATTTGATACATTTGGTTAACGAATGTTTGCTATATTTGCTTACAATTTATAATCTTGTATTAGTAATTGAAACACTTCTGTTGCCCCTATACGCGATGAGACTTCTGTAGTAATAGCACAAATGCCATCAAGGCTTTGCTGCATTAATGACAATGCTACACACATCCGGGTAGCTATGACCCCGATTTGGGGTTGAATAAATTATATCAAACGCTACGCATGTCTCTCTCATTCTTCTGTCTAAAACATAGTATAACTACGCTCGCACGCAATACTACAACTTCTAGCTCAGCGCAATAAACAAACTAAGTAAATAACCATAAACGGAGACAGGTAAAAGTTGTCATGGGAGCATGGTACCGCCGAAAACGTGTTGTGGAAAAGCAATTTCAAACAAATCTGTTGAGTTTTTAAAGGTGACTAAAGTTCCAGAAGCGTATCACTATTATTTAGTATATACCCATACTTATTATTATAAAATTTAGACATAGAATAGTCAAAATAAAGGTTTATTATTGTTATTATTACTATATTTTTGCTATGATATTGGTTGGGTGTGGCAGGCTGGTGTTTCCAACGAAACAATATTATTATTTGACAGTTTTATTTGATAAAATAGACATCACAAATAGTCCTAAACCGTGGAACATTTTAAACCACGATGTTTCGGCCGAATTATTACTGAGAAAACAGGATTTCAAAGATTGTGCTATAGAGTGCGAAATACAGACTTACGTTACAATAAATATTTTATTAAATTAATACTGGTAATTGATGGCTAGATATTAAATAACGAACACATGTGTACTACATATTCACATAGTGGTACTAAAGATACCTTCTATGGATTTTATATGCGATTAGAGTAATTCACCAGCAGTGAACTGTGTGACATGCACGTTCCGCCATCCATTAGTGGTATTGGACACGTTTCTACTAATTGGCCCACGTCGCGTGCCATTCACTGTCCCGGAAACGATCATCTCCGGGGACTCTGTAGTGAAGTGTCGTCGGCGACACCGGGCAGGAAGTGGCGGGACGGCGCCACGGTTACAGTCGAGCGAGTCCGTGCTCGTCTTCGTTGATGGCTACAATGTTCCGCCGAGCTGGTTGAGCCGGGAAGCCTAATGCGTACAGTTGCGATACTGCAGTTACCCGGCTATAGGATACCACAGCGCAGAGTGTGGCGTCTGCTTTGGCCATGAAATACTTAAAACTAAACAGGAGTAATTTGTTATTGGGGTTTCTTACTGCATCTGTCTTCGTCATGTGGTTTGGGCTGTCACAAGAATATCCCGCCGCTGTTATGAAAGGAGATTCGACGTCACGTCACACCGGAAGTGGACACGCCAGAAGGGTTTCACGGTTTGATGGAATACAAGGACGTGACGACACTATGAATTCGACAGGTGTCAAACGCAATATCGCCGACAACAGTACGGCATTTTGGGCACACGTAGCTTCGATTGCCACCAATCGCTATCTATATCCGGCAGAGTTCGACATTGATGTTGTTCTTCATCGGCTGGCGACAGCAAAGATCACCGAGGCTCAGTTGTTCTCTCAGGACGACCCCGATGTTAACTTCGGACAAACGCTTGCCGGTGGATCGGTCGACTACGGCAGTACTCACAAGTGGTTGCTGCATTTAGATGGCGGACAACTGGTCATATTCAAGCCGATGTGGTAACACACTACTTTCTAATATTTTGTTGGTGCTTTAACTGTTTAAATTAATTAAACGTTTCCGTAATGTCAACACCGTAGTGTGTGCGTGTGTCCGCGTGCTCGCGCACGTGAGCTCGCGAAACAATATGTAAATATACCTTCATATTTAACGCCGTTTCTAGTTCATAAGACTACTTAAAGGGCTTTACAGTTTACTCCCAGACAGACCTGTTCATATGAACCCGCCCGACATCTGTGATCCATTTCAGCCATGTTGAATTTAATGCACGAAGATCATTCTGATATAATATGCACACATGCACGCTGCCTTCTGCTGAGTGAACTAGAGCAACGTAGCGAGACTTATGTTGACAACATTTCCCAAAGGCAGGAAAATAATTCAAATCGAGAATATCTATACTGAGAATATGACGCTCTAAACACTAGCTTACAGCGCTCCACAGTTTCACCGTATAGCTGAGCAATTATGCGTTTCTACACCGGGTTACGTTGGCGCAAATTTTACAAATTTGTCATTTCATGCACAGAGGCCCCTTTCACAAAGTGTGACCTGAACATTATCAAAGACATTGGCGTCACACGTAACACGCGGGCAGCAATACCGATTGAAGTAGTAATCAGTAGTATGAATATCAATCACTACGTCTCGTAGATTGATTCCGCATTTCCATTCTACATTTAATTGCATTAGTATCCTATCGTGTTTTTCTACGATTATGATTTATGTGCGATTTCGTCAACGCCTTTAGAGCACCAACTATGTTACTAATAGATTAGCCATGTGGTATCATACATTCAACTAACTAACGTAACTCTTAAAACATGTAATTTATTTCTTTGCACGCCCGCAAGCAAGGCGCCTGATACCCCAAAGCAGCCTACGTATGGACTGATGTAGTAGGCAGGGAAACAACACAACTGGTTGTACTAGACCATGGCAGGACGGCGTGAACCGCATACACACCAAACATATACACTTCAGTGACAATTCAAAGACATTACGAACGACTGTTTATATATATATATATATATATATATATATATATATGTATGTGTGTGTGTGTGTGTGTGTCAAATCACACACACACATATATATATATATATATATACATATATATATATATATATATATATATATATATATATATATATATATATTTATAATATGTCACACACACACACACACACACACACACACACACACACACACACACACACACACACACACACACACACACACACACACACACACACACACACACACACACACACACACACACACACACGTGTGTGTACAAGCCAATCTACCCAGTGTTTTACAATGATGCTACTCTAACAACGGTGAGATGATCGATTGTGCCTTCTGGTGTAGCATTTGTTGACACTTTCTACAAGGCCGTCTCTACAGGTATGGTCGAAACGTCAGCCGCGCCCACTGGTACGACGGGTTTGAACTACACACAAGCGAGATCGCAGCCTTCCACTTAGACAGGTTCGTCACGACTGTCTACTTTACCGTTTGGGTTTGGTCTTCTCAGAACACAAGGAACACATGCTCGTATTTAATTGTGTATAATTACATATCCATGAAGATGATGCATATACACTTCATAAACTTTGTTGGAGGGAACATATTTTTACGGAAGGGATATCGAAGGTTGAGTCACGAAGTTGTGATGGACCACTACGAATAAATGCATGCCTAAATCCACAGTTATACAGCTAAATGTTAGTTGTAGATAAACTATATAATACGCAATACTAATTACCCTATATTAGACATGTGCACGGTATTTGAAAAAGCGGGTGATTTTGATACAATATTTATACCGCCGTGCTGTATTGTAATGAATGCAGCATACAGTAGATTTCGTAAATCGTTGAACATATGTGTCCCATATATTTTAAAATAAACGTATACTCATCCTAATAGATTATTACTTTGATAAGTACGTATATAGTCTATAGCATATAGTCGTGTCTAAGTATGGACGTAGACAATTTGTTAAAATATTTATAGAAAGTGTTGCCCGATGATGATTAAGTCTAACAACAGTGGTGCGACACCATCTGTACCGTCAACGTAGAAGCACACGGGTTTACACACGGCAGGACGCATCAACTTTGCAGTGAACCCGGTAATCTTACTAATACAAGTAGAGCGTTCACGGAAGGCTGCCGTCTATTAAATAGTTGTTGTACTATACAGATGGTTTTGTGTGTTTTTCAGAACATCTGAAATAACCACATATCAAATTATTTGCATTGTTTAACGGCGGAGATTTGATAATATACTATGGTCTCTGTTTATATGATAATCAGGACACTAGGATTTCGGCGTGTTCCCTTCGCAGTTGGGCGCCGTTTGCATCTGGACAACGAAATATTCCCAGTCGCTTCAAATACTCTGCGACATAAATTTTACATGAGACGTAAGTATAGGAAACACCAATTACTAACTATTTACTGGTGGCATGAGTAGAGACGATATATTTCTCTGTAACATTTTAAATGTGCAAGAGTATGTGTAACAGTAGGTTATATAGCCTTATGCTTAACTTCAGTTGGATGGGCCAACTAAGACATCCTGTCGTCCGTTGCCAGTACCTTTGTAGGCCCTATTAATATATGTATGTATTTAAAAAAATATTACTTTTTCGATACGGTAATACCGTCAAATGGCAGCCATTGCCAGATCAGTATTCCACTCGTGTCTGTGTGGTATAGAGTACATTTTAACTATATATCTCTCTTCGATGGAACGGGCGAACAACTATTACGCATAATATTAATAAGGAGTAATTCATGTAATACATATTATTTTGCGTAGTAAACACTACGTCTACTTTTGCGCCGCATACTGACTAGAACAAGCATTTTAATTGACAGTTTGCCATCACTGACTTGAAAATTGCTGCAATGTTAATGCTGTGCAAATATGCATTTTGAAAACTATACATCAGTAATGTTTGGTCTAGGTCGAGTGACGTTCCTCTTTAATATTCCAATTCGTGTAACCGTAGTCAGTTTATATTATTTATTAATTTAATGTATTTGTACGTTAAACATACTTTTCTAATAACGTACCTTGAAGCGGCATATGTTTTTATTGAACGGCACAAGCGA
>JAODUO010001679.1:17500-37500 GCA_025642075.2 Ridgeia piscesae | reverse complement strand
TGTACTTTTAAAAGAAATACGTACGTGCCTTCACACAGGACATGGGAATGAAGATGCACAATATACAATGGGTGGTACTGTACTAAATACTACCTTAAAGGAAAAGGACTTAGGGTTAACTATTAGTGCTGACATGAAGGTATCAGAACAGTGTGGAATTGCAGCAGCGAAGGGAAACCAAATTCTTGGATTATTTAGGCGAAATATAGTATACAAAGAAAAAGAACTAATAATACCGCTGTATAAAACAATAGTTAGGCCTCACTTAGAATATTGTATACAAGCATGGAGGCCATATCGCAAGAAGGATATTGATATGCTAGAAAGAGTACAAAGGAGAGCAACCAAAATGATACCAAAACTCAGGAATATTAGTTATGAAATGCGTCTAAAAGAATGTGGTTTAACAACACTAGAAACCAGAAGATTGAGAGGAGATCAGATTGAGGTGTTTAAAATATTGAATGGATATGAAAATATTGACAGAAATATTTTTTCACAGTCAAGGAAGAGAGAAGGACTAGAGGACATGGAGTTACATTAGCAAAGAAGCAGTGTAGACTAGATATTAGAACATTTTCATTTTCACAAAGAACAGTAAACGAATGGAACAGATTATCAGCTGATTGTGTAGGTGCTAGTAGTGTTAATATATTTAAAAATAAAATCGACATATACCTAAGACGGGCGGGGTATACTTAGATAGATAGGTTGGACTCTCGATAAGCCAAAGGCTTCCTAGTCCACCTGCCATCTAGAGTTGAATCTCTAGGTGGCAATGTTGTTAAATCTTGTTAAATCTTGATACTATTGAAAGTATTCAACAATAAATTTAATTTATATTCACACAACAATTTAAACAAACAAAAAATTTGCATTTGTTTACGAAGCCGGAATTATAGCAGCATTGCACATGCTCGGTGAAGCGGCACCACATTTTAGCTCCTCACACCGATAACATTCAAAGCCGGCAACGTGACACACTGTCTACTCGGCGAAGTTACGCAGCCGAGCGAGAGTCGGTTAAACGAAACTAGTGTAATTCCTGCTTCGTAGACAACTGCAAATTTGTATTTCTGTTTATGTTAATATAGTTTAATTTTGAATATATTTTATAATACAGTATTATGTGATAAAAATATATCCTTATTTAATTTGTTATTTCAAATTCGGCCTGAGAGCCAATCAGCGTCTATACCATATTCTGAAGGTAAGACCGCCCTGTCGGTCACATCGGTTGCCCATAACCAGGCGGAGTTCGGGTGCTGAAAAGTGCTGCCACCTCACGGAGTCTGGTTAATTGAGGCTAGCCTGAAGACAGCCACACAGACCGTTGGCCGTTGTCAGGTCATGCCGGTATAGAGATCGAGTCGACAGGCACACCACCAACCTTTGAGACTACTGCGTTTGGACCTCAGATGGACGGGCGTCTGGCTGAGATCACTCAACGATATCAAGACCCTACCACAACTGGCCACAGACCGTCCGGGATGAAAGAAACGTTGGGGACCTAATGCCACATAGAAGAATGTCTTCCAGTCAAATTATGTCACAGGAACAGTTGTTCATCATCATCATTTGTGCATGTACGTCACACGTAATTGTTGTCATGATTTGCTGACGTCACAATCAAAAGTATGTGCGTGACCTACCTCAAGCTTTGCCTTTGCGAACAGTGTCGATAATGGTTAAATATATGAATAAAATTAATACTGCGACATGACGGCATCAATGCATACATTTGACATTTTAACAATTTTACCTTAGTATTTTGTCATACAGATTATCTTCTTAAACCAGTATTTTTAAAAATACCACCAAGTTCAGGCAGCCATTTTGTTAACCACTAGCCGGTGTTTGTGAAGCAGCCTGGATACGTCAGTAAAGAGACCCAGTTAGAGATGCTGTAACCATCGCCCTCGAAATTGTTTTTCTGTGTTGGTGATTGCACGAGAATGTCACTTTTCACCTACCAGTTTTCGTTGCATTATGATACATTGTTTAATTTCATATCACATTTATCTTCACTTATTTCTGCTCGCACACACGCACCCAGGCATGTATGCACGCACGCGCACACAAACAAAGTGCAGCGCGTTGCAACTTAGTTGTAATACAACTGCGACTGCAACTGCGTGAGACGCAGACACGGCAGTGTTTTTGTTTCGTTATCAGAAAAGATAAAACGGCCACTTAACGAATGTGATAGTTTGACGTCCTACTTCAACGAACACTTCGTCATATTCGTTTCACGCGTAGGATAATACTGAGGCAGCTGCGAGCCTCTGGGGAGTGCACGGGTTCTGTCTCTGTTCGCACAACTTTTTCAGATTAACACAAATTTGCGAAAGATGAATATAATTTATTTCCTTTTTCCAGTATTTGCCAATCACAAGTGAAACACACATAGGGCATGCTAAGCCATATAGGAGAGACACGATTACATAAATGGTTGGTGTGTGTGTGTGTGTGTGTGTGTGTGTGTGTGTGTGTGTGTGTGTGTGTGTGTGTGTGTGTGTGTGTGTGTGTGTGTGTGTGTGTGTGTGTGTGTGTGTGTGTGCGTGTGGTGTGTGTGTGTGTGTGCGTGTGTGTGCGTGTGCGTGTGCGTGTGCGTGTGCGTGTGCGTGTGCGTGTGCGTGTGCGTGTGCGTGTGCGTGTGCGTGTGCGTGTGCGTGTGCGTGTGCGTGTGCGTGTGTGGTGTGCGTGTGGGCGTGTGTCTGTGTGTATGAATATGTGTATGTGAGTGTGTATGTGAGTGTATGTGTGTGTACGTGTGTTCGTGCGTGCATGCATTTATGTATTACTGATATCAAAGTAGGAAACTATTGATGGATTCAGCGTGCTGCTACACTCTACACTGGTCTAGTTATGGCTGGACAGAGAGCCATCGAATGTGTGTATCGACGTGTACTGATCTAACAATAGTGCCGGGTAAATGTGGAGTATCAAGTTCCGAACACTTGTCGCAGACACTTATGCGAGACACCGGTCTAAAGTGCTGTTACACATTTCTCTTTTTCCGTTTTGTCGCCGCCATTCCCCTTTAGCTTCATGCGATGTTTCTCACTGTTTTCTATGCCGCGAAGGGACCAGGATTCTACTTCCTCGATCGTCTGAGGAAAAGGTCTGCCACGTGTTTCTGGAAGGCGTAACGTCAGTAAGCCTGCCATGATAGAGATAGCCCCGAACACGATGCCAGGTGCCCACGGGGCAATGCGAGCCTGAAACATACGTCTCATGTAATTATATCTATGTTCGTATGTGTGTATGTATGTATGCATGTATGTATGTATGTATGTATGTATGTATGTATGTATGTATGTATGTATGTATGTATGTATGTATGTATGTATGTATGTATGTATGTATGTATGTATGTATGTATGTATGTATGTATGTATGTATGTATGTATGTATGTATGTATGTATGTATGTATGTATGTATGTATGTATGCATGTACCTATGTATGTATGTATGTATGTATGTATGTATGTATGTATGTATGTATGTATGTATGTATGCATGTATGTATGTATGCATGTATATATGCATGTATGTATGTATGTATGTATGTATGTATGTATGTATGTATGTATGTTGTATGTAGTAGAGAGAGATAGTGGGTAGTATTTTGTATGTATTTTAAGTATTTTGTTTTAATTTATGTTTTTGGGCAGTAGTAGTAGTAGTAGTAGTAGTAGTAGTAGTAGTAGTAGTAGTAGTAGTAGTAGTTTGTATGATGTAGTAGTAGTAGTTTTTGTTGTTGTTGTTTTTTTGTAGTAGTAGTAGTAGTAGTAGTAGTAGTAGTAGTAGTAGATGTAGCAGCCCCCAAGTAGTAGTAGATGATGAAAAGTAGTAGTATGATGCAGTATATGCAGATTTGGCAGTAGTAGTAGTAGTAGTAGTAGTAGTAGTAGTAGAGTAGAGTAGTAGTAGTAGTAGTAGTAGTAGTAGTGTAGTAGTAGTAGTAGTATGTATTATGTATTTTGGGGTTTTTGTGTAGTAGTAGTATGTATATATTTTGATTTTGGGGTGTGTCCGCCTGTACTTTTTGTAGTATGTATTATGTATTTTGGGGTTGTGGTAGTAGTAGTATGTATTATGTATGTTGTTGTTGTAGTAGTCGTATGTATTATGTATGTTGTTGTTGTAGTAGTAGAAAGTGTATTATGTATGTTGTTGTTGTAGTAGTAGTAGTGCAGGGTTGTTTATTTTGGGTTATGTTTTTAATTAGTTATATTTGTTTTTGGGTATGATGAATTAGGTATTATGTTAAAAGTATTTTTAAAGTATTATGTATTTAGGTTTTAATTTTTTTAAAGACTTGTGATGTTTTATTTTAAAGTTTTAAAAAAAAAATGATGAGGAGGTATTTTTTTAAAGGTTTTATGTTTTAATGAAATTATGTTTTATGCATGCATGCATGCATGCATGTATGTATGTATGTATGTATGTATGTTTTATGACATTGACATTGACATTGACGTTGACGTTGACGTTGACGTGGACGTGGACGTGGACGTGGACGTGGACGTGGACGTGGACGTGGACGGGGACGTGGACGTGGACGTGGACGTGGACGTGGACGTGGACGTGGACGTGGACGTGGACGTGGACGTGGACGTGGACGTGGACGTGGACGTGGACGTGGACGTGGACGTGGACGTGGACGTGGACGTGGACGTGGACGTGGACGTGGACGGGGACGTGGACGTGGACGTGGACGTGGAGGGGACGTGGACGTGGACGTGGACGGGGACGTGGACGTGGACGTGGACGTGGACGTGGACGTGGACGTGGACGTGGACGTGGACGTGGACGTTGACGTGGACGTGGACGTGGACGTGGACGTGGACGTGGACGTGGACGTGGACGTGGACGTGGACGTGGACGTGGACGTGGACGTGGACGTGGACGTGGACGTGGACGTGGACGTGGACGTGGACGTGGACGTGGACGTGGACGTGGACGTGGACGTGGACGTGGACGTGGACGTGGACGTGGACGTGGACGTGGACGTGGACGTGGACGTGGACGTGGACGTGGACGTGGACGTGGACGTGGACGTGGACATGGACATGGACATGGACATGGACATGGACATGGACATGGACATGGACATGGACATGGACATGGACGGGAAGCCAGAGACAGAGAGGCAGCGATTGGTCTGAGACGGGAGCGACTTGCGCTCATAGTTGTTTAACAACCGTGATGGAAATAACAGAAACAATAGCGAGAGCAAAATAGTTCGAGTTATGTCCTATGGCAGCTGTTCTATGTGGTCGACCTGACAGTGGTAGCGGATGGGAATGTCAAGAAACGGCTTAGCGCGGCATTTCTCCAGTTGCGAGATT
Source organism: Ridgeia piscesae (assembly GCA_025642075.2). Classification (NCBI taxonomy): domain Eukaryota; kingdom Metazoa; phylum Annelida; class Polychaeta; order Sabellida; family Siboglinidae; genus Ridgeia; species Ridgeia piscesae. The sequence goes on along the minus strand of JAODUO010001679.1, from coordinate 32,142 downwards.
TAACTCGGCTTCAAGGTGGTGGGGATAAGGCTTGAGGGTTCGCAATTTTCAAATGTTTTATTCGGTGACTGTTTTTTCTCCAAGAATCTCTGAGTTAGTCGGCTTGTTCCAAAATGAAACACCGATACATGCATATGAGAGATAAGGTGCTACTTACTATGTACGTGGTGTAGGGAGCCACCAGATTGCCAATCCTACCACCAACGGACGCACTTCCCAGACCTAGGTTCCTATGGGAATGGTAAAACATATAACGTGTTTGTTACCCCGTGATTTGTTATACGTGTACTACACTGTCACAGCCGTGTCTTCCACGTCACGCAAATGAGGTACATATATACTGACAACACGTTTTCACTGAATTTTATACCCCAGATTTTACTGTTATATTTTGCTACGATCATCCCGTAGTCTAACTCGTATAACTGCAACGAACCTATTACAGTAAGAACGTAGTTACTAAGTATATGCGACAACGTGTTGCATATTGCATATTTATAATCTTGTACCATCCGTATAAAGAAAACTCTTGTTTTTATTTAGATTGTGTCCGTACAATAAAATCACAACAAAATCAGAAATTACCTGGATTTATTTGATGTAATTATTATCGCTGCAGTAAAGAAAAGAGCTACACCGAACGTGATATAAAGGTGACACCATATCCGATGTTCGAAACATAAGAGTTTATTATCTGTGCATGTTTACCTACCGGACAGTCGTGGGGTACAGTTCCGGTGTGTAGAGAAATATTGCGCAAAACACGCCACTGATTCCAAACTTGGCAGTCATTGTGAGCGAGATCGCCATCACTGATAGGTCAACTCCAGAACCTGTCAGAAGTACCACATTCGGTGAGCGTGAGGTTGTTGTATTGCCATTAATCGATAAATAAACATGCCAGCGGCAATACTGTGTTTGATGCTTACACTTGTGACACGATTGCAGTGTAACTTATTGTCATTATACACTGTAAATTCTTCCTTAAATATCATGCAGTTTTCTTTGGTTATTAAAGCCAACCCATACATGTATATGTTGCGCGATGCGCGCGCGCGCACACACATATACAATTATATACACCCATGTACATACCTACATACCTACATACATACATACCTACATACATACATACATACATACATACATACATACATACATACATACATACATACCTACATACATACATACATACATACATACATACATACATACATACATACATACATACATACATACATACATACATACATACATACATACAAACAAATAAACAAATAAACATACATCTCTCCTCATAATAATAATAATAAAAATCATAATAATCATCCAAATAAAAACATATTTGATTTATATATATATATATATATATATATATATATATATATATATATATATATATATTTTTATTTTTTTAATATATATTTTTATATATTTTATATATATTATATATATTTTAATATATATATATATATATATATATATATATATAAACACGCATACACACGCACGCACACACATACGCACTCACGCACGCACATGTGGCACTCTTTTCGCATTTTGGAATGCTTGTTGAAATGTGAGATCATCAATATTATTTGATAACAACGTATTTCGTACAGAAAACATACCTGTAATGTTCTGAAATAGCACAGTTAAGAGTTGGCAGATTCCAGCAATGAACAAGTACATGCAAATAGTCCATCGGCGTCCAATGCTGTAACGTAAGAAACCGCATCGACAAAAGTATGACAATGTTAGTCGCCGTGTACGAGACAGGTTGAAACATTTTCAAGAATAACAAACAATGACCTATATTTTAATATGACAACGGAATGTTGACATTGAACAGTTTGTGATCACATACGTTAATATTACTTAATATGTAATAATAGTAAATGATTGTATAGTCTTATGTGTCGACGCACCATACAACTACTCACGATGGTTGTTTGAAGCGACGTGCAAACTTGTATGAGCATACCATTTTAACTATGTTCACACATACCGACGGGATGTAATCCTCGAAATAAATTATATTGACGTCCCACTCACACAAGAATATATTATTTAAGATTACTGCGATTGGTTTGAAATATTTTAGATGCTTGAATAGAGAATTATGTTTCATAACCATAACCATAACCATAATATTGATTTATCCCAAGTAGGTATATCATTTGTTGAAAGTACATAAAAAAAAAGCATACATACACATATTATATCATGTTCGCATACTTTTATAAGTATATACGGTAGGCCTATAATACATGCAAATGTGTGCACGTATAGTAATTCTTTTTGTACCAAAAAAAAAACCCACAAACGTATAACATTTACAAACTGGGGTGGTAGTCTATTAAAAATAATGCCCCCATAGGAGCCCCATAATTTCATGGTATAAAGTATATGGTCCTTAGTATACAAGATGTCTAACTAAAATGTTTATTTGGAGGTGTTAGCTTTAAATATGAAAGTGTGATGTGGTGTGGAGATGAACTAATGAACATTAACATATTGTGTATTTTTAATTTTTACCTTAAACAATTTGAGTACATTTTTATTTTTAAAACATTTTTTATTAAAATTTAAACCTGAATGGAGTTATATTTTTTTTTAAATAGGATTCTTTTATAGTATTTTGAACATTTCATTGCAAATTCCTGGTTAGCTCTAAAAGTATGTATATTATATTGTCTGCCAAAAATAATGGTATTTTTTATTTGTTTGCTTTTTGAAATAAATTCATTAATAACTTTCAATGTAAGTTCTATATCGTTTTTAAATCGATAAAATCTGTTTTCAAATTTTTTGGCTGCACGAATAGTATGTTTTAATATTGTATTATATGTTGTTAGATTAAAGTTAATAATTTCATAATTAGAAAAATTTGGATGTGTCAATTTTAGTTGATTATATAATTTGTCTCGAAGTTGAGTTGATCTTGATATTCTTTGTGTAATCCACATAGCTTTTTTATGTTTATACTTATCAAATTTCACCAGCTTAGTTGGCATATGTTTGTCCTTTGCCCTCACAATATCATTAAATATTATGTCATAATTTAAATTTGTATCTGCATTTGGGTTTTTATTTAGCTTGTTGTAAGTATCATTTAATTTTTAACTTTATGCATTGCGTCGTCGTTTAATACATATTTTGTTTCTTCAAATTTAGGTGGGGGTTCTGTCTTCAATGAGGTGTTTATAAGCATAAAATACGGTTGATGATCAGAGAATATTTTAATGAGAATCCCGGCAGTACTTTCCAACATAGATTGACTAAGTTTGCAAATGAAATTATCCATTAAAGTACCATTTGTTCTAGTAAATCTAGTAGGAAAGATAATCTGTGGGAAAAGACTATGTGATATTAAGGAGTCAAAATAACTACTATATATATAATTTTCATTTAATTTGAGTAAATTTATATTAAAATCACCTGCAATTATTAGAGTATTTTTTACAATTATGTTCTAATAATGACACAATGGAAGGTTATCATTTGATGTTCGTGGAGGTCTGTATATATTTCCGATCGTTATGCCTTTAGATTTAACAAGATTTAACAAGATTGCCACCTAGAGATTCAACTCTAGATGGCAAGTGGACTAGGAAGCCATTTGGCTTATCGAGAGTCCAACCTATCTATCCAAGTATACCCCGCCCGTCTTAGGTATATGTCGATTTTATTTTTAAATATATTAACACTACTAGCACCTACACAATCAGCTGGTAATCTGTTCCATTCGTTTACTGTTCTTTGTGAAAATGAAAATGTTCCAATCTACAGTGCTTCTTTGCTAATGTAACTCCATGTCCTCTAGTCCTTCTCTCTTCCTTGACTGTGAAAAAAATATTTCTGTCAATATTTTCATACCCATTCAATATTTTAAACACATCAATCTGATCTCCTCTCAATCTTCTGGTTTCTAGTGTTGTTAAACTACATTCTTTTAGACGCATTTCATAACTAATATTCCTGAGTTTTGGTATCATTTTGGTTGCTCTCCTTTGTACTCTTTCTAGCATATCAATATCCTTCTTGCGATATGGCCTCCATGCTTGTATACAATATTCTAAGTGAGGCCTAACTATTGTTTTATACAGCGGCATGGCTTTATGCAGGATCAAATTTTTGCCAGACACAACTTTGGGTAAAAACCTAATGATACATGTCTACAATTTTGGAAGACCTTTTGTTTTTTTGCTATGTTATCTTATTTTATTTTTATATGCGATAACACAATAATATAATAATGTCTTATTTAATGACATTTTTCAATTATTACAACCATGCGTAATAAAAAAAATGTTACATTATGTCGCAGTGTAAATAAAAAATTACGTAAATTATGCAGTCATTATATACAGTACTCTGAAGCAATGTTACATGTCTACAACAAATTATAAATAAATCTTCAAAAACAACCTCATTGCCATACTCTTAATAAAAAATTATACATTCTGTAAAATCATCATAAACGAAGTACACCATTTTACCTTCGCAATTACTACAAAACATCAATAAAATAATAAGTCATTACATAATGCTCTACTGCAATCACAGTAATCGTGTCAATCCAATCTAGCCGGCGTGGCCGTAGCCGGGCTAACGTTCTCGGCTGACAGCGACACGCTAGCAGTAACAACGTCGTCGGCAGCCTCATTGAGGACATCAGCACGACGTACATCGGCTGTTACTGTGAACGAGTCAGTGACAGTCGATGTCGTCGGCGGTGAAGGTGTTGCCGTAACAGTTGGCGTCAGTTTTGCAGTGAAAAACTTCGTTATTGTGGTTAGTTTGGGAACCTTCGGCTTCGGAGGTGGAGGCATCGCGTGGACGATAATATGCAATGTTTATTCGTAGTCACGTGAGTCGCTAGTTAATTCATGCCCATTATTATTGACGTGTGACACACCAAAGGAATTACCCAATCACGTATGCTTTGCTTTGACCCCTCTAGCAGCAAATGAAACCACATGTATGACTGCCGCTGTGAGTAGGCGCCCTACACGCATGCGTAAAATGATCTTCTTGCGCTGCGCTACTGCTACGCCTGCAGTGTACGGAATTCACAGTACTGGACATATTTGTTTCTGGGGAATACAGAACACGTTATATTCCAGTGATGACACGGTGACACCCGTCATATAAACTGCCAGAACGGGGCCTTATCACACTGTGACGGGTGAAGGTGTCCTCGAAAAATTGCCCCCGTCCATATTTGAAATTGCCCGTCCAAATGACGGGTGGGCGGGTCTCTAGATAAAGCTATGTACAACGGTATTATTGGTTCTTTTTCTTTGTACACTATATTTCGCCTAATTAATCCAAGAATTTGGTTTCCCTTCGCTGCTGCAATTCCACAGAGAGATAACCACCATTTGTTTGGACTATCAAGCCTTCCCAGTGTTCATACATGTTTAGTTTTAACTTGACCTCAGATTTATAGTTATTGTCAATATATACGATTAGCCCTCCATTTTTACTGCATGTTTTACCTTGTGCTATACAGTCATAACCATGTAAGTAAAATTGTGATAAGTCATCATTTTCTACTATCCAAGTTCGCTGTAAGCAAATTACATTAAATTTAAAATTGTTACAACTTAGCTCTTCTATGAAAGCCTCCAATTCATTAAATTTATAATTTATTGATTGAATGTTTGTGCTTTGACACTAAAACATGATTTTTTTGTTTGCGTTAGTTTGGTAAACTTGTCAGAATCATAATAGGATGATCGACGTGTTAGTTGAGATTCATAATTGTCAATAAGATTTGTGTCTAAGATATTAATTAAATCGTTATTATTAATACCTCCTAAATATGAAATGAATGTTTCGTCTAACGTCATACTTTTATATAATTTTCCAATCTATTATATGTTCTTTTTACATCAAATGTATTTGTAAGTATGTGTTCATAAAATAGTGATATATGCATGTCCCTGTGTTTGAACTTATTAGTGGTGTAGTGTGTAATTCCATAAGTGCTTGCAGAAGTGATTATGAGAACAGAATGAGATAGACACCTTGTTGCTTTGTAAGTAGAACAAAGTGAACAAAAGAAAAAAAAAATATATGGATATATATATATTATATATATATATATATATATATATATATATATATATATATATATATATATATATATACATTCAAACAAGTTAAGCATTGTGTTTAAATAATACATTTTGCATCTAATCTAGTAAAAAAAAATTTTTTTATTATTATTATTATACACACATACATGGCTCTATAAAACTATCACATTTGGTTTATAAATAAAAAAATTAATATAATAATAATTTCCATTTCAAAAAAGACCTATATAATTACCAATGCATTTAACGGACAAACTATTGAGAGAGTCTGTAACAACGTTCACAATAGGACGATACGAAAAAGGAACATGTTCAAATGGCTAGCAAAACATCCAGTTTCAAAATAAAGTTTATTGGCGACATTACCGAGGCGGACTAGGTGAACAGCTCTACCCACTGATGTTCACTGATCCCATATAGTTCCATGAACACCATCATATAGCTCTTTTGCAAATTACTACGCTGTTGCTAATTACGGGCAAAGGGACCTAATTTCTTCTTCTAACTATTGAATTGGTGTCGAACGCCATCTGAGCACTGTTTAGCAGCGATGTCACACATACGTACCGTTTGAGCATTACATAACATATGCCGATAGAGGGCGCCTCCACAGCTCCAGAAAGAGCGAAGTTGACATACAAATTGCCTGAGAGTGTGGCGCTGCTCAGAGACAAGCCGTAGTAGACGAGACACACGACGCACCTATCGGGGTATATAAGACAACGTTGATGACTGTGAAAGGTAACAGTGCAACCATTATTATAGTACAACAAAATACATAATGTTTCAAAATATTAGTTCTCTATATGAGATTGCCCTAAAGCTACGTAACAAATTGAACATTGAATATTTTTCATAGTATACATTATATAATAATTAAAGGAAATATTTAAGGCGAGGATATCTAGGAGTATCTTAGAACAAGATACTTACCATATGTAAATCATAATCACGGAATACAGGCGGAGTTTTGGCGATGCAAGGATGTCCAGTATGGTGTATTGGCTACCCTCGACTTCTAGGTCTTCAGTTGTGTTCATCAGTGATCGTTTTATAATTTGGGCGTCTTTTCCCACAACACTGTTCGTATACAATACGGAGGTGTCATCATTCGTGGGTGGTCTGTATTTCTCAGGTAATTGTACGTTGTTCCATCTAGCTGCTGACTGTAAAATACGCTTTGCTTCAATCTCGCGGTCCTTTGCAATCAGCCAAGGCACGGATTCTGGGATGAACCTGTTTAAACGAACATTATCAAGCATATTATTGTTTTATTTTCGGAATAAACAAAATGATGTAGTGGTTTGATTTATTGAAAATTATTACGCTTCTCTATATTTCCAATGAAATGTTCAACAAAACATTAATCACGATTTTATGCATGTATAACATAGCCACTTAGGGGGTTTTAAGGGATTTGAAGACCGCAGTGTAATCCACCTGTTTATCAAATATATAAGAATCAATTTATTATAGGAACGTTTCAGTTGTTGGATTATGACAAAGTTAGTCGCCGTGCAGGAGAATGGTTGAAACATTTTCGAGGGTAGGTAACAAACAATAACCTATTTTCAATTTGACAACGGGGTATTGGCATTGAACAGTTAACGATCACATACATACGTAAAGCAACTTTAATATTACTTAATATTCAATAATAGTAAACGACAGCATACCTATTAACGGTGATTGTTCGAAAGCGACGCGCAAACATGTATGAGCGTACAATTGTGATGTACACATGTACCAATGAGTTATACCGTTTCAGTTGGGTTGTACACACGTTCAATAAAATCAACAACTCCATGCAAATAGCTTGCCTTTGCAAATATCTCTGTTTAATATAAATAACGAATATTACTTACATTAACATTAAATCAATTAAATAAAACAAATAAACAAGTTGAACATGTAAAAACATTTAACTAAATAAAAATTTAATATTACAACTGTTAAGTCTTTTGTACATGTGCCTAAGTCAAAAATGACAATATTGGTATAAAACCTGTGTTTTCTCGACTTATGTTTCTATTACCAACCAGAACAGCGGCACGATGAATAAGCCAGGAATCGAGGTCACGATGACCAGATGGCGCCAGTGGCGAGTGAAGTGGGCGACCACAGGGAGAAGCACCATGGCTAGTGACCAGTACAGCCCAGAAAGCATTGCGGCCGTCGTCCGTTGTTTGGCGGGGAACACCTCGCAGACTAGGACGAACCCGGGAAGTATGACACCCTGGCGACAGTGAAATTTCTGAGGTAAACTGTTGATAAAAGGAACGGCCAGCGTTAACTTGCGGGCCACGACAGACGGCGGTACAACGCAAGGAAAAAGAATCCACTGGGACCGCGCAAGACAACGCGCTAAATAGGAAGAGGTGTTGAACACACTATAACTTGTTCACTCAAAGCACCTTAGGTTGCATATCTACAAAGGAGAATGTTGCTTTATATTGCTGTCACATTCAGGTCAACAACTAGGTGTGTGCATCTGTTTACATCATCGTCTTCGACATCATCACCATCATGATATGCAGGACTTCATCACCGTAATATGCGGCTGAGAAGACGATGTGGCGCATACAAAACGCTGCACCACACTGCCGCCAATTTATTATATCTGCTGCGGCAGGGACTGTTACTCCCCGACGGCACTGCGCATCCATACTAAACGCTTTCAAAGTTACAAGAGACAGCAGCAGCTGAATATATATATATATATATATATATATATATATATATATATATATATATATATATTCAGCTGCTCTAGTTTTTGTAACAGAGTGTTGTAAGAGTTGTATAATACTTGTCGTTACATTGGTTATAATATATATATATATTTATATATATATATATATATATATTATTATATATATAAATATAATATATATAAAATATATATATATATATATATATATATATATATATATATACTATATTCTATATATATGTGTGTATGTAATATTATTATATATTATAAATATATATATATATATTATATACATACACACATATGTATATATATATATATATATATATATATATATATATATTAATATATATGTATATATATATACAGATGTGTGTATATATGTATATATATATATATACATACACACATATGTATATATATATATATATATTATATATACACATAATATATATATATATATATATATATATATATATATATATATATATATATATATTATTATATATATATACATATAATAACATATCATATTGTATATATATATATATATATATATATATATATATATATATATATATATATATTATATATATATATATAATAATATATATAATAATATATATATATATATATATATATATATATATATATATATTTATACATATATTGTATATATATATATATTATATATATATATATATATATATATATATACATACATCAATGTATATATATATATATAATATTATATATTTGTATTTATATTATATATAATATTATATATATATATATATATATATATATATATATATATATATATTATAATATATATAATATTATAACACATTGTATATATACTATATATATATATATATATACTATATATATATATATATATTATTCATTCGTTATCATATATCTATCATACACATCATTAAATTTACACATTACTCATTGTTTCTTCCGTTTCGTTCTCTCGTCTGTCTTCTTCTCTGATCTCCTTTCTTCTTCTTATCCTGTTCGTTCTGTTCCATTCCGTTCTCTTCCGTCTGTCTTTCTCTTCTTCTGTCTGTTCTCTTTCCTTATCTTCTCATATCATCTCTTCTTCCGTGTCTCGTCTCGTCATGACGTTCCGTCCTCGTCTCGTCCATCGTCTCCTCTCGTTCGTCTCCGTCGTCTCCGTCTCCGTTCGTCCGTCTGTCTCCGTCTCGTTCGTCTCGTCTCCGTCTCCGTCTCGTTCTTCCGTCTCGTCTCTGTCTCGTCTCGCTCGTCTCCGTCTCTCTGTCTCCGTCTCCGTCTCGTCTCCGTCTGTCCGTCTCCGTCTCCGTCTGTCTCCGTTCCGTCTCCGTCTGTCCGTCTCTCGTCTCCGTCTCCGTCTCCGTTCCGTCTCGTCTGTCCGTCTCCGTTCTCGTTCGTCTCCGTCTCCGTCTCCGTCCGTCTCCGTCTCGTCCGTCTCCGTCTCCGTCTCCGTCTCCGTCTCCGTCTCCGTCTCCGTCTCGTCTGCCTCCGCTCTCTCCGCTGCTGCTCCTGCTCGCCTCCGCCTCCGCCTCTCCGCCTCCGCCTCCGCCTCCGCCTCCGCTCGCTCCGCCTCCGCCTCCGCCTCCGCTCCGCCTCCGCCTCCGCCTCCGCCTCCGCCTCCGCCTCCGCCTCCGCCTCCGCCTCCGCCTCCGCCTCCGCCTCCGCCTCCGCCTCCGCCTCCGCCTCCGCCTCCGCCTCCGCCTCCGCCTCCGCCTCCGCCTCCGCCTCCGCCTCCGCCTCCGCCTCCGCCTCCGCCCCTCCGCCTCCGCCTCCGCCTCCGCCTCCTCCGCCTCCGCCTCCCGTCCTCCGCCTCCGCCTCCCTCCGCTCTCCGCCTCCGCCTCCGCCTCCGCCTCCGCCTCCGCCTCCGCCTCCGCCTCCGCCTCCGCCTCCGCCTCCGCCTCCGCCTCCGCCTCCGCCTCCGCCTCCGCCTCCGCCTCCGCCTCCGCCTCCGCCTCCGCCTCCGCCTCCGCCTCCGCCTCCGCCTACGCCTACGCCTACGCCTCCGTCTCCGTCTCTATCTGTCTGTCTGTCTGTCTGTCTGTCTCTCTCTCTCTCACACACACACACACACACACACACACACACACACACACACACACACACACACACACACACACACACACACACACACACACACACACACACACACACACACACACACACACACACACACACACACACACACACACACACACACACACACACACACACACACACACATATATATATAAAATATATATATATGTATGCCTACTCACATCCGCACCGCGCACCGCACCGCGCACCGCGCACCGCGCACCGCGCAACGCGCACCGCGCACCGCGCACCGCGCACCGCGCACCGCGCACCGCGCACCGCGCACCGCGCACCGCGCACCGCGCACCGCGCACCGCGCACCGCGCACCGCGCACCGCGCACCGCGCACCGCGCACCGCGCACCGCGCACCGCGCACCGCGCACGCACACAAGCACGCACACAAGCTCGCACACAAGCACCCACACGCATCCGCATACAAGCACGCACTCGCACAGAAGCATGCACGCACTAACACACGCACACAGACATACATTAGTAACAGCAAACGTTGAAACCACATACGTATGGTATTATTGGACATACCTGTTGAAAGACCCCGACGAGAAAGCGCAGCACAATGAACAGGTAGAAGTCGTTCGCCCACGCCGTCACGAACAGAAAGAAGCTACCTGCGCATGCGCTCGACAGGAAAGTTCGTTTGCGGCCAAACTTGTCGGAGATTGGCGACATACACGTGGCTCCTACGAACACGCCAAGAACGAGCGCCATCTGTGTCGTTTCGCTGCCGTAGGCTACGTCACACACCAAGTCCCACTGGCAGCAAAACAATTGTATTGTGAAAGCGTAATAATACACCACAAAAGGGTCAACTAGGACTACGTGCTGGAGGTGCTAAGAATCTCTTTGGTCAAAAAGAGCCGCCGAAAGAGGGTACAAGAACTCGAATAAGAACTAAGGGAAACCAGGTTGGTATGGGATGTAATCGAGACGAGATTGCTCCCCTCTTCACTAAAAGAGGGGAGCAATCTTTCACTACCTTACAAAGCGGCCACCTACAGTGCCATTCTAAGGCAAACAACGGCCAAGCAGGCGTAGACTTTTTCATAAACAAGAAATGGAAAGACCACATACTGAGGGTAAACAACATCAGCCCCAGAGTAGCAGAACTCATTATGTGCATAACAAATCGCTACAAACTAAAGATAATGCAAGTATATGTACCAACGTCATCATACTCAGCAGAAGACATAAATAGGTTCTACAACCACGTCGGTGAGATTTTAGGGAAACCAAACCACTACACGATAGTGATAGGAGACTTCAATGGGCAAATAGGGAAAAGACCAAATCCTATGGAATCGGCAACGGGCAGATTTGGGCTCGAATTGAGAAAGGAAGGAGGCGACACCTTTGGTAAACATAAAGAAAATACAAAATCATGAATACCATGACCAAGGATAGATGCTGAACAAACAGGTTCAAAGAAGATCGAATTCCAACTCGATTTGAGAAACCGATCCGAGACACTAAAAGAACTAAACGCCATCGACACATTGAGCTAAACCGTCACAGACATAGTCCAACAAACCGTGTCAAGAGTAGCTAAGGCAATTGAACTCGAGGATATCGTCACCAAAAAGAGCCCTGATGACGAAACAGCAATAAATGGTGGGAAACGGCGACGATCAATATAAAATAGAGTACGCAGAAATATGTAAGACCATCAAAACGAAATCAAGAGAGGACATCAGGAAACACAACCAACAGATCATACGAGAAACGATCGTGACATCAAAGAGCCCGAAGAACGCAGAAGCTAGTCCAGGCAGACAGATCACACGCCTAGACAATCAGAATAGAAACATCCATGATCAAGATAAGAACATAGAAAGAATAGAGGAATTCTACACCGAGTGAAACGACAGTGAACAAAGTACCATAATCCACACTGACCCAAAAGATGTACCAGCGATAACATCATGGGAGGTGGAAGCAGCGCTACGAGATATGAAGAATGGGACAGCTTCAGGCAACGATCTTATCAACATCGAGACATTGATAGCAAGAGAAGATACCATCTCGAAGACACTTCCTAAGCTGTACACTAAATGCTTATCAGAAAGACGAATACTCAGAGCGTGGAAGAACGCTAAAATGGTGATAATCTTCAAGAAGGGAATTAAGACAACTTCAAAAATTACAGGCCCATATGTCTACTGTCAAAAATCTATAAAGTACTCTCCAAAGTAGTAACGAAAACGCAGGAGAAGACATTCGACGCCAACCAGCCACGAGAGCAAGTTGGGTTCAAAAGCGGATACTTAATGACAGACCACATCCACGTCGTAAATCAACTGAAGGTTAAGTGCAGATAATATAATATCCCACTGTGCATCACATTCGTCTGCTACGAGAAAGCCTTCGACTTAGTGCAAACTCAAGCAGTACTGACCTCGCTTCAAGAACAGGAGATATAATATGTATACATAGAACTCCTGAATGAAATCTATACCAACAGCTCGATGACAGTCCACGTACACAAAGAAAGCTACAAGATCAACATTAGGAGATAGCATATCGCCGAAGCTGTTAACAGAAGCACTCGTAAGCATATTCCGTCGACTGACCTGGGAAACCAGATGCTTGAAGACCGACGGCGAATATCTTAGTCATCTTCGCTTTGCTCATGACATACTCATATGCGCTAATACACCACGTGAACTACAACAAATGCTACCGGAATTAGATGATGAAAGTGAAGATCACGTTCTGAAGATGAACAAGTCGAAAACAAAGGTGATGATGGAAAACGACACACCAATACATGTCAACAACACTCAGATCGAGAACGTTGAAAATAAATCTACCTGGGACAGAGATACAGCACCAGAGACAAAAACCAAGACAAGGAGATCCAACGAAGAATCATGGCCGGATGGACAACATTCGCCAAGCATCGCGACAACTTCAAGGGCAACATTGGAGCATGCTTGAAGAGACAAGTCTACAACTCATGCGTACTTCCAGCAATGACATACAGCGCAGAAACATGCAAACTACACATGCAAAGAATTAGCTAACATCAGCACAAACAAAGATGGACAACACTATGTTAAACATCACATACCAGAAAAACAAACATTTGGGGAAAAGAAAAGACAAAAGTCACAGACGAGACTGAACAAATCAGAAGACGGAAGTGGACATGGGCAGGGCATGTCAGCAGGATACGAGATAACCGATGGACACTGCGTATCACGACCTGGAAACCCTACGAAAGGGAAAGAACGAGAGGAAGGCCAGCGAGGCGGTGGAGAGACGAACTAGACGACTATGTGAAGGGTACCAACTGTCAGAGGATAGCGCAAGATAGGCAGACGTGGACGCAGAATGCTGAGGCCAACGCCCAACCACGGGACACTGTGGCTGCACAACGATGATGGTGGTAATGATGACATATGCATACATATATACATAGTCAACAATTGTCGATATTTGTGAACTGTATTCTTTGACTCCTGCATCGGATTAATAATTGTAAAGATTGTAATCAAGAACATTATACCAACAACCTTAACACTTAAGGTATATCCTTCAAAATACTTACGTAAGTGTACTGTTCTAATACAACAATACGGTTTGACCTTCTTTTTTATCTAGCTGTATAAGTGCTGATGTCTATTATCTTTACCACAATATTGCCACTACAACTATGTACATATTCCTCACTCAAATTAATTATCTAAGTAAATCTTGCCTGTT